>JAAWXA010000024.1:6720939-6754432 GCA_038090715.1 Florisuga fusca
GGGGGGGAGGGTTTACAGTGCCCCCACCAGTGCTGGGGTTGGCAGCCCCTTCCCCGTACCACCTGCATGAACAGACTGCTGTAACAGCCTCACTTTAGAAGATGCTCTTTTAAATAAATAAAGACAGCTCCCGGCTGATGCTAGCCCTTTACCTGCTAATAATTCTCAGGTCTTTTTGGCTCTCCAAAACATCCCTTAAGAGAGGGGATTCTGCATTAAGCAACTTGTTCTGTCAGGAGCGATTCGCTCTGCGACAGGTCTGGCCCATGGAGAAGATGCTCGTCGTCTGTGCAGCTTCTGCCTGGGGAGGAGGAGACAGAATAAATGAAAGAGATTAGTCATCTACAGGAGGACTTGATTGTCTGTCTTCCCAGATCTCTAAGCTTCCAATGGAAGATCTAATTTTTCAATAAAGATAATTCAATTAAGAGGTTTTAATTAGGGAGTTGAAGCTGGTTCCCCCTCCCCCCCTTTCCTGTAGCTGTTGGCCTCTGCACAGAGGCAGCCGTGCCCCTCCATCCCCTCTTCTCTTCTATTTATTTATTTTTTAATTCCTAATCATCCTTGCGGAAGAAAGCAGGGGAAGAGACGATGAAGGGAGAACAGGGACATAAAAAATAAAATAAAAAAAAACCCCACAGCATGTTGTGTCATTAAAAAGTGCCTTGTATTACCCGGGAGCTTCTCCATCTGCTTTCGGTGGGCATCCCAGGAGGACTTGGCGATTATGAAGGAATTCTCGGAGGCCATTACTGGGAAGAGGAAAAAAGGCTTGCTGCAGACAGCTTAATGGACTAATTTGTAACTGTAAGAGCAGGAGAAATGAGTTGTTGGCCACGTTTTAATTTGACAGCAAGTGGCAGAACGAATGCGAAATGTGATGAGTGAGCAGGAGCATTCTTTTTCACAGTGCACTTTGCAGGGGCCTCTTGGCTTTCCCGTGGGGGCTGTCACTATTATTTTTTGCCTCCCCACCCAAGTGAGGACAGTGGGAGTGAAGTGGTGGGGAGGTGCAGGGGGTGAGGACAGGTTGGAGGAGGGGAAGTGTGATCAAGTAAACAAGTCTGAGGATCCAATTTTATGCCAGTGCTATGAAGACAAGAAAGGACAGGCTGAAGAAATGAGTGTATCTTAACCCTTTGCATGATGAATGGGAGGAAGGTGCCTTATGAAGAGCATTTTTTCTGTACATAGTGACTTTGTTGTCATCTGACATACCTGCAACACCACCTTTTGTGATCCACTTGATCAAAGGCCATGGATGATAAATCACCATGCAAAGTAAAATCTGACAGTCTTTCCAGCAGAAATTGGAGCTCCTAAACAGGCTTATAGAGCTGATGTGCAGTTGTTGACCAAAACTTAGACCTTCTCTGCAGCCAGTAAGAGGCTCTTGCACTCCAGTGCCAGTGCTTCTACAGATACACTGCATCCCAGAGACCTTCTTGCCACTCTGATGCTGCCCTGTCCCATTTGTGATCATTGAGCCATGACATTAATTCAGGTGGTATCCAACGTGGAGCCAGGCAAGTGTAAAAATTGCCATTCCTGTTTGCTGCCCCCATATTTAAACCCTGATAGTGATCTGATGGGGGCCTTGAGCACCCAGCAACCTGCCCTTGTCCTCAGGTGCCTCTGGCTACATCTCTCACCCTTTGGATTGAGGCTGCTGCCTGAGGGCAGGGGAAGTTCATTGCCTTCCCTGAATCTGGAGGGCTCTGTTCCACAATGACATTTTGTTAGATCAGTTGTTCTGTAGCGTGTGGTGTTTAAAAATCGATGCTTTCCCACCCAGAGGCTATAGTAGAGCAACTTGTATGAACTGAAAGATAGATAAATAAATGTAGTTCTGTAGGTGGTGCCTGCTTGGCAGCCAGTGCTCACCCTAGTTCCCTTTCATAGACTGTATTTTTTTGTCAGTTACATGTTTTTTGCTGAAGCTCACATAAGGAGAAGAAAATCTAATTGGCTGCTGTGTTTTCCAGTGGGTTGTCTTCAGTGGCCTGTTGTAAAAATGTATGATTAAAAAGAGAAAAGACTAATTCTGCCAGAAAGCACACATGGCTTGGTAATAGGATAAATTGATATATATGGGCTGAGATGATTATTTATGGTTGTCTTCCCAGCCTGAAATACCAAGGAATGCTCATGCCATAAACTGCATGACAGTTTCTTGCAGAAGAGCAAACCAGATATCATCTCACACCTGTGGTTGCTTGTAGGGGTGGTCTCAACCTGTGAAAAAAACTTACAAAATTCCAGTTCCCTCACTTGGGCTGCTGGTTCCTGCAGCTACTTAGTGCAGCAAGGGCTCATGTATGGGGTGGAGGGTCCACTCTGTATCATGTCCTGGCAGGGACCACCTTTCAGTGCCTGGGAAGCCTAATAGCTACAGAGTAACCATAAACCTTCCACGTAGGTTTTGTAAAGCTTCTAGGAGGAAAATGTTCTGTTTCCTGGATTGTGGGATTAGCAGGTGAGGAGAAAGAAGGTGGAAGGACCTTTCATGTTTACTGCAAGTATGTAAGCAGGGAAGAGAATGTGGGACATGAAGAGGTGTATGTAGGCAATGGCTTGGCTGTGTTTTGGTCTGTCAAGGGGGGATTTGTCTTCTTGGAGAGCACTGGCTGGAACAAACTGCTGTGAGCACTGCATCTCCCAAAACTGTGTCTGAGGGCAAGGGATCCTGCTGGATCCTGCATTGTGGAGTCAGGTTGTCCCACTGTTATTTTAGTCCAGAGGAGGATGCATGGAGCTTACTCCAGACCCAACACATCAGTCAGAAGATTCACACTGGCTTCAGTAGGTTTTCCTTCAAAATCTGTACTGGATCTGAAGCTTTCAGTCAAAAGGAACATAGAGTCCTGAACTGAGACTCTGGTGCCACTGACTTGCGTGGGAATCCTTGTGCAAGTTTCTCTTCTGTTTTTTGATTGTCTTCATTTTTATATTTGTTCAGGTTTTGTCCTTTTGAAACTTTAACTCTGCCATTTGCAGGAGGGGAGAAGGGGGAACAGCACTACCATGGGTTGTGTTTGCTTTAGTGTTCTTGGTTATCTCATTCAGGCACTGCCATGTGGTTATCAGCTGGTGGCCTGAGAAGACCCAAGAAGAAAAAAGCATACACTTGGTCATGGCTTGGAGAGAGGATGACAAAGAGGAGGAAGACAGTTTTCCCAATCAGTTCCAAACATTAACTTTGTGCCTTTGTTCATTAAGGCCCAGCTCTGGATTTGGTGTTTTGATAGAAGGTGATGGGCAAGGGGCTGTTGCAGTGCTTATGTTCATCTCACCTGCTTGCCCATTTCATCCCTCTGAACACTGGTGTCCAGAAGAGAAAGCATTAGGATTTCTCCAAGCTGTCATCCAGCCCCAGGACGTGATCAGTCTAAGGCAGCAAGGAAACTAAATATAAGGATGACAGAATGTGTCTGGCTGTATTTATCAAGACCAAATGAATGAAATCCAGGCTGCCTCATACCTTGACCCGTTCCCTTTGAATCTAGAAATACAGCCCTCTTGTTTCAATCCCGAATGCACAGGCATATGAATGGAAACTGAAATTCCTGGGTAGCAGCAGGCACAGCCATTCATTTACCCAAGACATGATCTTACACTGGGGAGTCCCACTTGCTCTGGGCCATGAAGTCCACGGTACACAGGTTTGCAGAGCTGGAGAGCTGAGATTAGGGAAGCTTCAGGCTGTTTTGCTCCAAGATTAAACTTTTCTTTTAAGGCTCATGTAGACTTTCAGGGGTCCTGGGTCTGCCCTCCAAAAGCAGAGCCAGAATTTGGTGGTTGTCTGAATTCCTGCCTTAGTGCAGCTTCTCCTCCCAGCAGCAAAGCTCCCGCTGCCGCCACTGCTGCTCCCCCTCCTTTTACCTTCCAGCTCACTGCGTCTGTTCCTGGAGGCCCCGGGAGGCTTTAACAACCACTAGATTGTTAGTGACAGTCAGACACTTTAACACTTAAAGTAGAAGGTTTGATTTAATCGCAAGGCTGTCATTTATTATTTGTCTGCTGTGTTCCACTGGGGCGCCCGCTGATCAACTGCCTGCTCCCAGGAGGGCTTTTTTTTTTTTTTTTTTTTTTTTTTTTATTTTTAAATCCTCAATCAAATTGCAGAGCTCCTAGATCTCCCAGCGGGACCCATTACCGCCTGTGGGGCATTAAGGATCATTAATAGTGCTGTCAGCAAGCTAGCCAGTTGGTTAGCTTCTCATAAATAGGAAATTAATCCATCTACTTCATTAATAATGCCGAGTGTAGCTATTTTGTTGCACTTGATGTAAGGGGCCTTGTGTTTGTCTGTAATGCGATAAGACAGGACTCCAAATTAGCATTGAATGTCTGATACAAGAGTGCAGACTCAATTACTTAGTGGAAGGGTTTTTGTTTTGGTTGGGGTTTTTTGTTGCTTTTTTCCTCAAACGTCTTTAAAGTTCTTGAGCGGCAAGGAAAAAACAACAGTGATTTGCTTCATTATTTGTGTTTTGCAGGTTTTGTTTCCATCACTTGCTTCTGCTTTTGAAGAATAAATTGGTGGGAAGGGAAAGCAGTGAGAAATGGGGAGCACACCTGGCAGAAAAAGCAAAATGTGTTAATTAGAGGCAGGGCTAACTGTCTGTGCTCATCTTGCCTTCTGTGCTGAGGGTTTGAATGGGTTGTTTTGGTTTTTACTTGCATCTATAGTTAAGAAATCATTACTACCCCGATGGCTGTTATATTTCACTTTGTAGGAGGAGGAGCAGTAATAGTATAGGTTTAAGGAGAAAATGAGCCATGATATGAGTCGTCCAGCTTTTTATGAGAAAATCATTTGCCTACCCAGCGAATGCAGAGTCCCTGATGGGTGGTATTGGAGTCACTCAGAGGATATGGAGTATTCTGAGTACATTTATCTATTGCATTTCTAATTAGTTTTACTCAATAATACCTAGGCACCAGAAACAAAACAGAGTTAGGTGGCAAGTATCCATTAAAGTACTTCATCCTATGCTGCTGTGCTGTTTGGATCTTCCTGTGTTTCCTTCCTTCTTCATCAGTGTGGGGAAAATACAAGTAATTTTTCAGCTTTAATTATTAAAGAGCTTTTCAAGAAAGGGATGGTTTCCCTGTTGCCCTTGAAACATGGAACATTTGCTCTTTTGTACTTCAGCAGTGTGAGTTTGTTTTCAGCCAAACAAACTAAAATCATTCAGTTAGGATGACCAATTCTTGCTAGAGTTTGCAGCACGGGGAACCACGCAGCTTCTTGGGATTTTTATCCAAAGCTTTGGGGAGACTTTGTTGGCAATCTCTTTCATGATACTTGAGGAATTTACTTTTACTGGCTTTCTAGCAATATGCTGGTAAGTAGCATGTAGAGGAAGGATTATAAACATGTAACCATATCAGATCCCAGCCTATGTCTGGGGCTCCAAGGCACTGCCGCAACATAAATAATCATCATTATAACTAATTACTGTTTGGGCATTGGGGAAGGAAGGCACTTGTATTTATTTTTATAATAGGAGGCAAATAAATTTCTGAAATATCAAGAGGAGGGAGGAAAGAGCTTCTATAAAGTGATAAGATAAATAGACTTGGAAACATTCCAGTTCTTCAGAAGCCAGTAGTCTAGAATGGATATTTTCTGTTGACAAACTCTTCAAGCCATGTGAGCTGTGCTGTGTTTATTTACATCAATCCTGCGGCAGGACTGCATTTTCCAAAAGTAATGTGTGACCATAGAAGCACAGTGCAGTGTCTGGGATGATCCCAATATTCAGAGGAGCTGCAGGAAAGAATTTTGGGGTTTTTCATCCCAGGCAGTGGAGATGCTTGCACTGTTTGTGTTAGATGCATGCTGCACTACGGTGCCATCTGGGAAACGGCCCTAAAGGGCAAAATATACAAAGAAACACAGGAGGCATAGACCCTATCTCTAAAAATCTCACTATAGGCTCCCTCAAACTTTGCAAATATTCATTGTCCAAATTCCAGTGATGATTCTGAATTTCACAATTGCCCTCTAGGATAACCAAGAACAAAAGGATAAAACCAAACAACTTTGAATGTAGAACTGCAGTGGAAAGGGAAGGAAGGGCTCAGCACTGTAAATACATATATGAATTGTGCAGAATGGCTCTGTTTCCAGAGCATTCTTTTTTTTAACTGTTGCCTTTTCCTATTTGAAAATGTTTTGCAGTGTACAGGGAGCAGCATTCACAGGAAGCTGTCTCCATGTCATCTCATCTATGTCTTAATAGCGGCGGTGGTACCGAGAATCCAGTGGTGGTAAAAAGCCCAACTACAGCCAAAATCCTAATGCACTTCCAATTCCCAGTGCATTAAGCTTGGAGGAGTCTGCTGTGTATTATCCCAGGCTCTGACCATTTTCTCCAGAGGTTTTCTGGTGCTAAAATCTTTGCAAGCATTTTTGTCAAATGCTTAATGCTTTAAAACATAAAGCTCATTACTCTCCAGTCTGTTTCTGCATTAAAGGAGAAGGGAGCATATGAAGGATCTTTTCCCTAAAAATAACAAGTCCAGCCAACATAAGTTAGATGCTTTGGAGGTTCTTTTATTGTAAACTACAGGAAAAGACTTTGGCAATGTGTTGAAATTGTTAGATTAAAGCTTTCCCTTCCATCACCCCCCATTCTGCCATTAAAGGCCAATGCTGCTGTAAACAATTTATGGCTTTCTTAAAGGAAGTCAGATAATCCTGGCTGATTTGTGGCCATTCCTTTATTGCCTTGCCAAACTCTGCTTTGTCATTTCTGGTTAGAAGAGAAAGCACACACAGCCACATATGTTCAAGTTTCTGACCTCATTTTGACTGTTATGAGAGAGTGAGCACATGTGTCTTTGGGAAAAAAAAAAAAAGAATAAAAGGGGAAAAAAATTAAAAAGGAGTAAAAGAAGAATAATATCCCTAGTAATTAAGTTAGGGGTTTTTTTAAGAAATATGGGGTGTAAAATATACCACTAATGATTTTACAATCACTTGGCCAGTCAGGCAGGAGGGCTGGCTGACCCAACCTAGCAGAGAGCACCACTCCACATTAGTGTCAAAATGGATGTTTAGTCGTGTGCAGCCATGGTGAAATTGGAAGTGGAGAGGAGCCAATGCCTCTTCCTGAGAGAGGGGAATAAAAAACCCTTTCTCAGGGTTTTACAAATCTCTCTGGGGATAATGAAAATGGCTCTCTTCAGCATCCATCTCCTGCTTAGTTCTAGATCAACACATGTGGTAAGAAAATGTGTTCTGCATAGATATGTCATGGCTTCAGAGAAATTGTAAAAATAAAAGGAGCACGTTTCTCCCCTCTGCAGCCCTCTTCCCCCCCTAGCATTTTGAGTCATCATGTTACCAATTAGTGAATATTTATTGTTAGAAGCAGAACTTGTAGTTGTGCATATAATGACAGTGACCGGGCACATTTCACGATTAGATCTGGTTGGCAGTTGCCTTTGTGCATTGCCCCTGTCTGCTTGGTCTGCTGTCTAGATACAGCCTGGATGGAGATTAAACTGCTCAAGTTTAGGATGCTGCATTGTGTCAATAAAGAACATAAGGAAAGGCAGGGATTTGGAACAAATAAAAATGAAAGCTCAAGCACCAGCATAGGTACAATTTTATCAGGAAGAAATCCTGTCATTGATTCAGCTTGTTCCTTTTTTAGGAAACCAGTATTCTCTGGACAGACAGGTGGTTCTCCATCTTATACAAAAGATTTCTTCGTAGACCCTTTTCAGCATACATAAGATTGAAGCTGCAGGTATTTATAGAAATTAGAGATGGAGAACATGTTAGGTCACTTCATCCATACTGCTGACAAGACAATATTTTCTACTTAAACATATTTTCCAGTTCTTGTTGAATTCATCTTTAAGTGTACTGAATGACAGCTTCTTCAAGCCCCCTTAGGAAACTGTTCCAGAGCCTGATAGCTCTCACAGCCAAGCAGACAGCTCTTTTACATGCAAAGTCTGGTTCTCAGTTAAACTAAGGGTCATTTTATACCCACTGTGGTCCTGTGAGATAACATGTAGCAGAAACTGTATTTGTATGCATGTTACATTTTATTGTGCAGCCAGAACAGCATTGGGTTGCCTGAACATAAAACAGATAAGACCAACAGAGGCTAAACTGTCTTGTTCTTCATTTCATGTTGTCTTGCTCCTATCATCTACACAGTTCAAAGAAACATCCCACATTAGTTGTTAGTCCACTAAACTGTGGACTTATAGCCACAAGCCATAGAGAGGGATTTGTGGCTGTCTTTGGAGTAGCTTATCTCTAGGGCTGGTTTTGCATCTGGAAGGAGTGGAGGCATGACAGGTATTCAGCAACTGAAGATCTTTAAAACATAGAGCTTCTTCCAACCTGTGATTGCAAAGTGTTCCTTAAGCATCCATAATGTACCATCTCGTTTTTCTTATGTGGCCTATATGAGCATTGCCAAGAAGCAGGTGTTGCAAGTGAGGTACAGAGATTAATTTGCAAGCACTGTCCTCTGAAATACCCACTGGAAAAGTTGTTGAGCACTCAATGCTGCTGTCATCACAGGAGGGTTTGCAAATGCTCAGCTTCTTTGCAAGTTGGGCCACAGAAGTTTCAAGCAGCATATCCAGAAATTCAGGGCCATCGAATTGCTTTGCAATTTTCTGTTGGTTTGTTTTTTTTTCCTTAGAAATTGTGATTCTGTGGTTTGTGTCCAGAACCATATGGCAAGTCTCTGAGGAAGCCAGACTTTCCACTTCTGAGAATTTGCATTCTTGGAACCTTCTAAAATACCAGAATATTGAGTCTTGAACCAAAATGGTGAATTCCTTTGGGAAAAAAGATTCAAATCTGATTCTGGAGGGATTTTGAAAAGCTGTTAGTGAGGAGGTTATGATTTGATTCAGAAATGGCTGCAGTGCAGAAAGCCTGCACTGGTTTAGTGCCCTTCCGCTGCTACATGCTCTTTACATACCAACCTTATTTTTCTTTCTTTCCTCCTCTTTCATTCTGTCCAACCCCAAAGTGTGTGAAACAGCAGCCTAGACTGGGGGTAGCTCAACTGTAAAACATCATTTGACAAACTGTTAAAAACTCTCCTGAATGGAGCATCATCCATGTTTGTGGTGGGGTTGAAATGATTATGTTATGAAATGGCATTCGATGCAGAACAAAGTGTTGCCACAGCAATAATTTCCAACACCCAGCTCTAACAATAAGTCATCCCCAGATCCTTACCACAAAGGGCCAGGCTCTTTGTTTACAGTGAAAATGAGAATTGTGAGACTGCAACCCTACTTGGCTTAAGCAAGAGCTGTGGCATCTCACCAGTCTTGTATGAACAAGGAAACCAGTAACAACCTGCACGGCTGAGTCACATCTCCAGCCTGCCATGACCCTTCTCCTGAAAAACACCATCTGAGTGGGGCTTCTCCTCAGATGGTGTCAGCAATTCTCGGCAGTCAAGCAAAGGGAATCTGCCCCAGAGGAAGCAGTACTTGGGGAGGGAGAACTGTGCTGAGCTCTGTCACTCGGCAGCACTCACTGTCACCTCAGTGCTCACCACTACGAGCTCTCCTCAGAGCCTTTCTGTGAACACACTTATTTTTTCCTTCATAACTGTTAGAAGACTTAATACATGCACACCAACAATAGGGAAAATAGCTTTTGAACATGTGTACACCATGTTTCAGCTCTTTTTCTTACAAATCTTTTTGTTTTCTGTTTTGATTTTTATTAGCAAGGAGGACTTTTTTGTTTGTTTGTTTAGAGGCATAATCAATAGTGATTGCAGAAGAGCCCAGAGGACTCTCTGGATTTGTAATGACAGGGAAGCTTAGGTAGGCTTTTCAGATATGATTTGTTGGTATCTGATGATGGTTTAATGTAAATGATAAAGGACTTTTCCCTACCACTCTGTGTTTTGGTGATGTTCCACTTCTTCACTGGCTTGTACCTTACAGTTTCCACTACTAACGGAAAAGAGAGAGAAACAGTAAATTAAACACCATCAAGTAGGGTTTTTTACACAGTTTCTGTCAACTGCCAGCTTTCAGTGGTCATTAGATCTCTTTAAACTGTGCAGTCTCTAGTGGGAGTACAGAAACTCCAGCCTCTTGGAGTAAAGCTATTGCACCACTGTGTGCTTTTGGTGATGTTCCACTTCTTCATCCAGAGGTTGTTACTGAACTCATTTCCCCTCATTTCACTTGGAAATCATTGAACAATCCCACACTGACACTTCTTTATTGACATTCTGGATTCATCAAGCTCGTAAAATTCAACTGGATTTGAAATGCTGCAATTAGGCTTTAGCAATATCTGTCGTTTTAAGATTAAATGATCTCTGTTTCTAATCCTGTCCCTGCCTACTTTTTCATATCACAGTGCTCCTAATCTTTGAAAATTTAGTTAGTTCCTTCTGCCCAGCATGGGAGCTTTGGGTTCCCCTCCAAACCCAACCCTCTGCAGTTTAGTCAAGGCAAACCCCATCTGGCTAATTTATTAACAGCACTAATGGGTCCTCAAGGGACCTCATCAGCAGTCTCATCCAGGACATGATGGCCATGATGCAAACCTCCAGGGCAGACGGGGGCAGGTTCTAAGAAGAGTCTCAGGGTGAGGGTTCAGGGAATGAGAAAGCATGGGGTATCTCGGAGGGAGGAAGAATTATAATACCCACAGCTACCGTTGTTCTAACTCTCATGAACTCCAGACAAACATCCCTGCCTCATCAGGTCAGAAATCTGCACAAATAAATATGTGATATGTTTTTCTGCTCCCGTGTTTAATGTCTACCCAGTTGATAAATAATTATTAAGCAATGATATAAGAGCTGCACTCTCAGAAAATTCAAACTTTAGTTTCAGAAAAATGAATTCATCCAGGAAAAAACACCTTTGTGCAATAAAGGCTTGAGAAAGTAAAATGAGATTGTGGGCTTTCTTTCTTCAGGCTTGGATATTGCTTTATCAATACAGTTCTGTCAATAAGCTGTGAACAAATGCAGGCCTTGTCAGATTTACTAACTAATCACAGAGAAGTGTTGGCAGAGCTTAAAGGATTGAGTGACCAGACATAGTAACTCATTTTAAGTGTTCCTGCTTGCTGGGGTTTTTTTCTCTCTCTCTCTTTTTTTTTTTTCCCCCACTCTCTACTTTTGCTTTCTTAAGTGAGTAGGACAACAAAATATCTTCATCCAGTACCTTCTGTCTCGCAGAAAGGAAACATGCAAATTCCACAGATTTTGCTTGTCTTCAGCCTAGTTCTTGATCCACAGCCACAAAAATATGTATGAGCATAAATAGTGTCACTCATTTAGTGCAACCAAAGCTTCACAAGCAGATATGCAATTATGTATGTGTGCCCTGTCCGTGCAAGCACACTGCACAGCAGATTTTTAATTGCAGGAGCTGCACTGGCGCTGATGGCCCTGCACTGATTTCTGCCCTCAGCTTCAGTGGAGCTGTTCACTTGGCCACTTGATAACAGGTTTTCCTTTAACTGAAAGGATGAAATGAGTACATCGGAAATGCTTTTTTTCTCTTTCCATAATTTCTGTCATGAATTCCTCTGTTTTTGCTGTTCGTTCCCTTCTGGCAGTTGCCATCTGTAGCAATTTTTTGTCTGCCAGCAGGATTGGCAAGCAGCTCCCGCCAGCGCCCACATCAGCGGTGCCTGGGAGACAGCCCGTGTGCCAGAGAGCCTCACCTCTCCCCCGTCCTCCCCCACCCACACGTTCATCCACACACAGGCTCAATATGTCACTTTTTGAACAAAGCTTTGTTGCTGGTGGCCTGGGATGTCTGTCAGCCTGTCTTGGGACTGCTCAGGTCCAGCTGTGACCTGCATCTCCTGTGGCCTGAGCGTGACCCAAAGAGGTGGGGCTGCATTTTTCTTCCATCTCTTTGCAGGCTTAGGAGGATGATACTACAGTATTATTTGCTTGAAAGACACTGCTTGGCTGAAGCAGAATGTAGCTACAGCTCAAATTTGCTTTCCTTTGGGAGACTGAGACCTAAAGTTATAGTTAATTAAGTCGATAGCCCCTGTTAGCAGAGCAATGGTCATGTGAGGAGAATCCTCCTGCTGAAAGACTTTCTTACTTTCAAGGCATTTATCTTTGCAAGAGTGAGGTAAAGAAAGAAAGAAAGTGTGATTCAAGTATGAAAATTCTTTAAGTTGCAAATAAGAGACAGTCTGTTATCATGAGAGGAAACAGATCCTCCATTTCTGAAAAATGAAAAAAACAAAAAAAAAGGTCTCTATTGGAAATTCAAAATATTTCCGTATGTGTGAAGGTCATAATAGTTATGAACCTGTTTTGCTGACATGTTTTCAAGTTTGGGGCTGGTGTTCTTTTCCTAGAGGCAAACTTCAGATTATTTGTTGTAAAGGAAGGGATGTGTCTGTGTACCCATATCTGCACAAGATACATGTTTGCATGTAGAATTATGCTTTGTTTGAAACACTCATTCTGTATTGCCAACACTCCTAACTCAGTGCAGTGGTGAAAGTGATGTGGTAGCCAGAAGAAGTGTTTGGGTTATCACAGCTGCCATAAACATCTCGGAGATCTGTGAGGAGCTTGGTGCAGTGGTTTGGAGTACACAGGGGCAGGAGGGGCAGGCAGGAGCCATCTCTTGTTGAATTTGTCTGTCTGAGTAGGGTGAGCAGGAGGGATGTGGAATGTCTTGCCACGAGGTCTGGCCCTGCAGATGGAGGCAGGACAGGACCCTCTTGGTGCTTGCCCTGGCTTTCTCCTCATGTTGCCCCAGTGGAGGATTGCTGCTACAAGGCAGTTTGGGCCATGGGTGGTGGCCAGGTATGAATTTCTCTACAGCTGAGCACACACATATCAGCCTGACTGCAATGAGAGTGAAAACAAAGCTGTCTGTTATTTCTGAAGTTCAAAGAGTATCATACACAGGCAAGACTGTGTATAACATAACTGTGTATAAGCCAGGGCTTGTTATTTGTAGCTGTGGGTGAATTTGGCCTCGGGACAAGTGGGTACAGGTCTCACAGGACCTGTGTGTGTCAGGCCTGGATGTGGTCCTCTATGCTGGGTTAAGCCCCGTGCCTGTGCATGACTTGAAGAGAGGATGCAGCATCACAAACGCCATCTCCCCCTTAGCATTTTTCCTCCTTTCCAGAAACCTCTGAGCCCTGCCTCCGGCCGTCTTTCACAGTCAGGCTTTTCCCCTTTTTTCCCTCCTGGCAGCCCAGAAGGGCCTGAACTCAGCTACCTAACAGCACCTGATGGAGAGCGTGGCTCGCATTTCACCCGGCAACCAGAGCCCAGTGGCTTTCCCCAAAGTCTCTGCTGGTGCACGAGCGGTTTCGGTGGCTTGGGCTCTGGTGGAAAGACTAAGAGCCTCTCTCTCCCCCAGCTGTCAAGGAAACTTGAGGAGGCATTCAAATGAGAGACACATGGATGTTTATAATTCACAGTTTTGCCATTGTTGTCACCAGAGATTTGTTCTTCCTGCTTGGTGAGGGGAAAAAAGGAAGGGTAAAATTGGTACCATAACATGGCCAGACATAACTTGTTTGAAAGATGGGCCTCCAATTATTTACTTAAGGAAATAGTGGGAGATTTATTAATAACCTCTGGCGACTTAAATAGCTCTAGTGATTTCCATGTGTGACCTGAGGCCTCAGCCTTCCTGGCTGATTAGACACGAAACTCAGCTAAAGAGCTGACCTGGTTGGTTTCAAATGCTCTGCTGGTTAACTCCCAGATGTGAGGCCAAGGAAAAACAACGTCTGTCAGAGCCATTACGAAGCGCTCTGCTACAACAGATTTAATCTTGCCCCTGATTTCAGAGGAAACAGTGCAGTAGGAGGGCTGAAGCTGTAATGAACTCTTAACACAAAAAACTATTCTCTTCCATGCATCTGAGAGTGAGCACAAGTCCTCATCTATCACTGCCTGCGCCGGCAAGTCTCCACTGCTGTTTGTGGATATGTCACTTTTTTCTTCCTGACAAAAAAGAACTTTTTTAAAAAAAAACCAAAACCCAGAATACTGTTGGGTTTTTTTCTGGCCATGTGTACCAGTATTTCCTGGGGCTGGTATCCATATTGCTGCTGGATGGTTTTGCCAGATGTTGTCTATATAAGATAGCTGGTGACCCTGAAATATCTCTGAGGCTTTACGTCACCACAACAGGATCTGCTCTTTCTCTTTGTTTTCCTCCTTATAGAAGCTGCTATAGGTTGGAAACAAAACCTTTCCTAAAAAATCACCAAAGAACCCTTTTCCTGCCTTCTCATCACCTCTAAATAAATAGAAGAAAAGTGTGCCACAAGGGGATAAGAAAAAAAAAAGGAAACCAAAGAGAAAAGTTCAGAAGTAGGGAACACTGCTCGGATTTTGCAGGGCTCACCACGCTGGTATCCAGTGCCCTTGAGCTCAGTGTAGGTATCTTTATCACGGTTTCCAATATGCTGCCGATTGACAGGGATGAGAAGAAATGTTAATTCCATCACTTATGGACTTTTTGTGGGACTAAAAGGCAAAAAAGCAAATTAGGGAAAGACGACACAAACTAAAAGGGGTAGAGTTGCATTAGCACAGTGTAACTGATTGAAATTAAGGAGTGTTCAATTACCAAATGGCTGCTGGTATCTGACCTGAAAACAACTGAGTCTGAGGCAACAAATTGAATAAAACTGCACTGAAATATAATTTAGATCTGCTTAAATAATATGCTGATGGTGTGCAACTTGGTGCTTCATTAGCATTTATCTTGAAGCTTGCCTTCAAAATGGCTTCAATACTCAGGTCCTGCTCACTCCTTTTCTCTCATTTTGCAAAATTCGTAACTGGTAGAAACTGAAAGAAAGAAATATTTATGTTGTCTGTAGGTGGTAGCTTTAAAAAGGAAAACAGGGGCTTACCTACTTCTATGCAATTTATAAAGAAAACTGAAGGCTAACTGGGGAAGTTAGGAGATGTGTTTGGTGTATAAATCTTGGTGATTTTCTGCTGGATGTCTAGTCAGGCATTGTCCAGCAGTCTCTTAGGGACTTGGGGAATCTGTGAAATCACATGGCCACAAAGGATGGTCAGATGGAAAGCTTGAAAAAGGAAAATATTTTTACTCAAGCTGTTTAGACGTTCTCCTGCTGAAATTTCTTATGTTAGAAATGCAGTGGATAAAATCTAAGAAGGTATATGAATGTATTGTTAAAAAAATATTTTGGAAGGTCTTCACAGCACAAGATAACAAGAAAGGCACCAGTGAACATTTTTTTTAAAAAAGCCTTATCTAAGAATTACTTTTACAAGTGCTAAGAAGTAAAAAACTTCCTGACCTCGATACTGTTTGTATTCACAGTTGTATTAATAACTAAGGACATAATTTAAGTCATTGAGCTTAAACTATGCAAAGGCCAGTGTGGACATTTTTCTTTCTTTTTAAGCCAGGATTAAATAGATTTACCTTGATCTTAATTTCAATTTGACTAGGCTTAAATCAAAATGAATTTGAAACATCTGATGTAAGTTTTCTGCATATTAGCAAAACTGTTTTCTTAAACCAGTGGAAGTTGGTACATGGATGGGATGTTTTTGTGAATTAGGCTGCTTAATTAATTAGATGTCTCTGGCTAATGGCTAACGAAGGATTTTTGTTCATGACATTTTCATTATGTTTTGCCATAAACTCATACAGGTTAATTCCAAATCTGTGTCATGCTCTTTAATTGAGATATGAGGCTGAGGAACGTGATGAAGAACTTGCACCATTTTGGGGCTCAGACATTTCATAAATATAAGCTACATCTGGGTGCTTTTGATTTGGGACTCCTTTGTGTCTAATAAGTAGATTTGACCCACATCAGCAAGTATCACAGGGCTCAGAAAATGCTTTGGTTTTAAGCAAGAGGTCTTGTTTTTTAAATGGGGTCTTTTTCTCTGCCTTAGCCCATCCTTTGGGGGATGAGGGAATGCATTTAGATCACATTTTTAAGCTTCACAGTGCTAGAAATTTATCATTTTCTGTTTCATCGAACACCAAGTTTCTCACAGAATTACACTTAGAGATGGGCTTCAAGAAATGCACCAACAATCATAAGACTTAAGAATTGCACTGTAAATAAGTCTGAGAAGGAGCTCAACCCCTCAGGGTTACGCCTCTGTATGTCAGCACCCCGCTGAACCAAACCCCTTCTGCAAAAAAAAAAAAACCATAAAAATTCTACTTTTGCAAGGCATTTGGACACAGCATTGTTTAAATTACTTAAAGGAATATGAGTCAGGTAATTCTGCTGAATGTGTTCAGCTGTTTCACCAGAATTGCACTGGAAGAATGAAACAATGATAGCACAGCTGTGTGATACCAGTTAGAATGAACAATTTATTCTGTCACATTTCATAGCTTCTTTGGATCTCCTTTTTATATGGGAGTGGCAAGAAGTGTGAGATGCTTTTTTACTGAAATGATTAGTAAAGCTTTTTTTTTTTTTAATTGAGAATCATGGAAAACTTCTCAAGATGTGGAAATTAAAAAAAATAATAATAATTTAAAAAGCAGTATTCTGCATGTTACCAAATTCCCTGCTTTGCAACAAATTTTAAATCTTTGTTCAGATCCAAGTGTTGTGAAGATCAGAGGAATTACTGTATGGTGACAGTTTGTCTAGCACAGAAATCCCTGCTCCATCAGTGGTCAACAGGAGATGCTCAGGAAGGAATATAAGAAACAGGATTGTAGGGGGTGAACCTTTCCCCAGTCTTATCATCCCCGTGTCTGGCAATCAGCACTTTAGGAACTTCCTGAGCCAGAGGTCGTGTCCAGACCATTGTGTTTAATTGCCACTGGTGGACTTATCCCCCGTGAATTTGTTTAATCTTTTTTTGAACTCCTTTATATTTTTGGCCTTTGCAACATCCTGTGGTAGTGAATTCCACAATTTAATGACATGTCATGTGGAAAAAAAAAAAAAAAAAAAAAAAAGTGTACAAGTTCCATTCACTAAAACTGTTTTCAGCTCAAGTTAAACACCAAAATCAATCACTTTGCTGAAGTGAAGACTTGATTCAAAGCTCTCTGAAGTCAAGAAGCAGTTCTGCAGGGTTTGGATTTTTTTTGCAGAATTAAAAGCATTTAAAATCTTCAGACTTGTTTTACACTAGCAACATATTTTTCCATCACTCAGGAAAAAATATGTGAAATAATTTGGTCATACCACTCAGAGGATGGATTTGTAACTTGCAGTTAATTCAGTTGCTGATATTGATGGTGTTACTAGTAAAAACCCACTGATACCCAGCCTGGGAGAAGAGTGATAGCCAACATATGGCACCAACTGAAGTCCCTGAGTTTCCTCAAAATTTCATTGATAGCAAAAAGCATTTGTGCTGGAAGCAGTCAGGCGTTATTTGTAGTGGAGTGTGTTTTACTTCATTCTGACCACTTCAAACAGGCATGTTGGATTGGCTTGCTCCAGTTCTTGGTGACATTTCAAGATTTCAGTCAACCAGAAATTGGCTGAAGAAGTACTTTGGGGCTGGAGAGGGAGCAGATTTGGAGCCTTGCAAGAAAAAAGGAGCCCACTTCTGTTTCCTACTGTGTCATCCTCCCAGCTCAGCCTTCCTCCCCTCCTGTGAAAACAGAAAGGAAGCAAGTCTGGGAGTCCTCAGCTTGCTCCTGGCTGCATCCAGAAGTCTGGACCTGGCAGGCTGAGTGCTTGCTTGGAAGTGGTGGGTCCCTGACAGCAGGCATCCTGTCAGAAAGGAAAAGACAGGGGAAAACACAATGAATAACCAAAATAACACAGTGACCCCAAGTGAGAAATGGAACATCAGCCCCCTTCTTCATTGTGGGATGCAGCAAGACAGGATGCTGCGGGAGGGAGAGGTTGCCTTTGGCCAGGAGGTGGAACTGGGGCAAAAGGAGAAGCTTTCTGGCATGCAGCCCCTACAAAAAGGCCACTGTAGAGGCTTCTTCAGGAAGGATCAGTGCACTTGGCATTTGTGTATTTTATACAACTTTTCAGTGTAATTTTTAAAATTACCTCACCCTCTTCTTATGATGGTGCAGAAGGGTTGACTGGGCAACCCTGAGTAAAGCAGTGAGGAGTTGTCCTTCAGCCAGCAGCTCTTCCTTTGCATTGCCAGCTGATATCTCCACGTGGGGTCTTTTGGCTTTTTCTCAGTGTGAAAATCCACGCATATTTCCATATTTTTTCCAAGTATTCCATCTCCTAGTCTCATTATTGACCGTGAAAGTAGTTTCTGCAGCTCCAATGGCTACTTGAAGATGAGTGGACTTGCAGAGGCCAAAGCTGTCCCAGATCTGGTCATCCCAGTGCCGTGGTGTCCCAGGAGAGCCAGAGGAGAGCAGGTGTTTCCAAGGCAGGGATTTCACTTTAGGTGTTGATACCAAGAGGTTTAGTTAAATCTTTTCCTATATTGTATATTTGTTACCGTTGGTGCCAAAAGCTAAGCACCAAAATCCATTTTTGAGTTTTCAATTTGTCTTGATTTCCAGAGCTCCTTATCTCATATTGACTTAGGTATCTAATGACCCAATTCATCAAGTGGTTTAAGCACGTCGCTAATTTTAATGAAGTGCGTAATCCCACGTTTAGTTAGGCACACGTATAAGTATCTTAGTGAATGAAAAATGGTTATAAAGCCTAATTTAAGGCAAATCCCTGCTTGAATGTGTTGCCTTTGTTCTTCGTGAGGGGAAAAAAAAAAAAAAAAAAAAAGAGTATTTTCATAAAGAGCCATTTTCAGGGCAGGCAACAGCTTTTCAGTGTGGAGCCAGGAACTTGCAGGGGAGCTCTTCCCCTCCTGGTCTGTCTGTAACGTAGGAGAGCCACATCTCTGAGCTCCTCCTCATCTGCTGACCCTCTCCTCCCTGACATCCATTCCCCTCGCCTAACAATGACAAATGGAGTTATAATATTGGTTGTTGAACCATAAGCTGTAGATAAATGTGCTTCTGAGAACCACCATTAAGTCCCTAAATGGATTATATATATTTGGTTTAGAAACCTAATATTTAATATTAGTGTACTCTCCAGTGGTTGGCTTTATTTCTCTTGATAATCTATTCCCACTCCATTTCCTTTTAGATTTCTAACCTCATTAAACCTTTCATATTGCAGTTATTTTCTGTTCTAAACAAAATTAAAGACACACCATCCCTAGGTTTTAAGAGTCTAATTTTACTCCTGAACTGGAGGAAACACAGAGATAAACATTCTTTTCAGTGATGAATTTTAAAACCGCTTTACGAGTCAGCTGGAATTGCCAACCATATTGAGGATTGTAAAAGTCTGTGAAAGGCAGCATAATAAATGATGCTTGAAATGGCATTTGTTGTATGGGAGTTCGAATGCTTACATGGTACCTTTCCCTTCTCAGTTTTTTATAAGATGTGAGGATGTATCTCGCATCCTGCAGTACCTTAGGAATTTATAACATTTTGCTTCTGGTCTGATTGTCTGCAAAGATTCTCAGTTACCAGCAGGGGTTCCTTAAATTCACACGGCCAGGAGAAAGCAGTATCTGTGTAATACTCTGCTCCCAGTGTGCACATTAAGCTGGTTTTTCTTGATCGAGGACACATTTCTTCCTTATCATCAGGCATTTGGCACATTGCTCCTTCTGATATATATAAGTATTGCACTCTGCCTTACTAGACACAGTGAAATTGTGCTTGACCATTCTTCTTGTTATATAATGCCCTGGCTCCTACAGTGGCTGCTTTAAGAAAAAATGCAATATATGTGGAGTTGAAAAGAAATCTGCAGGCTGGAGGAAGCTCTAAAATATATCCTGTGTTTGCCCAAATCCCTTTCTCTTTCCCTTATTTTCCTGTAAGGCCTGCAACACCTCTGCTAACTAGAAAATAGCATTAATGACATTGAATCAGGGTTATACACTTCACAGCCCATCTGCTCCTTCTCTTTCCTCTTCCACCAGAGTCATATGGCTGAACAATGACCTCACATCCATGTGTGACATTCCCACCCAGCTGATGGGGGTCCTGTAAGTGCAGGATCAGGGCTTCACTGCAGGGTTGAACAGGGCTGCAGGCAGGGTAGGTTTCCATTCAAGGGGAAAACTCGTCAGTAGCAGCACAGGTTTTATTTTGCTGGGGAAGTGAAACCTTTCCATGAAACAGCTGGCTAAAATCCCACCTCCCACTATTTTTTTAGGGGTGAAGTCTCTGCTGTGGGCCTGATAGAGTTGGTAACTGCAACAGCAGCTTGCTTAGTTTTGCTACTTTTGATTCCGGTGCCAAGACCTGCAGTCTGGGTAGTAGCAACTAGCACTTTGCATCTTAAAATCCCTTAGGTTCACTTTGCCTTATGGCAAGGGAGATACTGTTATTTTCAGTCCTTGTTCTCCAGGCACGGAAGGCTGAGGCAGGAGCAGGGTACCCAGGATACTTATGCTGCACATCAATAGCCGTAATTCCTGCCAGCAGCTCCTGGCTCTCTGTGCTGTGCTCATCTGTTAGTCTATAAGGTGAGAGCTAATATTTTAGGGATTTAAAATCCGAGACAGGGGTCTCTGCAATTTGCAGAAGCTCTCACTGTGCCGCAGAAGCAGGCCTGGTGACAATAGCCGTTTGTTTGACATAGAAAAAATGATAGTGAAAATTGGCTGAGCAGTTTCTGATCACTGAAGTCCCTGCTGATAGCTTTGTGCTTCTCTTGTTCAAATTCACAGTAGGAAACAGCATGGTGCTAATCGCCGAGAAGTTCTGGGAGAAGGCTGGTCAGCAGGGTGCTTATATGAAGAGTGATGTGATGAAATGATAGGGAAATAGGTCTTTATCTTGACCCTTTTCCTCTCCTTTCCAATTCTGCAGAGCAGTTAACGATGACCAGAAGCTTTCCTGGCAAACTCTGACTAGCAGTTTTGCTAATTTGCATTTGTTTTCCAGGGTTCAGCCTCATTGTATTTAATAAGATGCTCTTGTCTGGGACTTGATTGTGGCCGTTTATGAGGTCCCTACTTTTATGCTCTCCTTCTGTTTTCTTCCACCATACATAATGTCATTTTGATGAGGACAGTGTCCTTGAGTGCCCTGTGTTGCAGAGAATGCAGTATTACCACAAGTTCTTTTCAGCCAGTTTCACCCAGGTTTATTACACCCTATGAATCCATTAGGCCCCTGCTCGCCTGTGTTAGATGCATGTGACAGCATTATCATCCTCCTTTCAGAGGGCAGGGGCAGGTAACTGAGCTGCTCAGTTTTAAGTTCTAATGGCTGCTTATTTAATACAGTTTTATCTTCACCCACCCATAGCAATCACCACCTTAAAATTCACCTCCATTATAGCCATTCTCTTCTCCACTGCCAAACAAATCAATGCACCTCTGACAAGCTGGGCTTGTGTGAGTGTGCAGGAATCCTGAGGAATCAATTGCACCCGGGTGCATCAGGGGGGGATTAATTGTTTTCCCCTGAAAGAAACGACTGGGCAGCCTGGCCCCCCTCTTCTCATGACTCAGCAGCTCTTCTCCCATTTCCCCTTTCACGTTCAGAACAGCAAGCTCTAAATCTGCCATGCCTGAGTGCAGAGTGGAGAGCCCAATACAAAGTTACATTTCACTTTGTACTGACAGATGGAAACCCATAGTAATATCCGAGTATGGGTTCCCTCAGCACAGGTTAGAGTCAGAGTGCCACTGGAGATGGAGATGGAGAGGCAGTGCCAGGAGCTGGGTGCTTGAGAGAGAATCCATCGGATGTTGTTTGGTGTCTCACTCCAGATGGGATAGTTGCCATCTGTTCTATAGTGGTGGTTTCTCAGGTGGTTTGCAAATCCTCTCTGGTGCCCTCAAAATACTGGGGATTGTAGCAGTCAAGGGGAGTGAAATCTTTAAGTTAATCAGTCTAGGTTAGATTTCAGGTTAGTAGGAAGTCAGGGTGAGAAAGCATGGTTCTACTTCAGTGCAAAAGTGAAGGAGACAAAGGATTTTAGATGCAGGACTGGTACTTCCCACCAATATTAAATTTACTTCTAGGCATTAAGATGGGGTACCTAAATCAACTGACACTGAGCAGCCATGAAGATGAAAGAGACAGATCCTTATGACTGCAAAATAGTGATAATCCTATGTCGTAATATTAATGAGCCTCAGGTTTTCAAGCTTGCCAAGTGCACCCCCCCTGTTGGCTTTAACAGACACTGCCGTATGTCTCAGGTCCAGAATCAGACTTCTTTTGGTTTGGTTTGGGGGTTTTTTTCAATTTCCCATGTTGAAAGAGACTCATTTCTTTAGAGAAAATCTGCAAGTTTCCCTGTGGGTCAAAATAAAAAAAAATTTCTATCAAAGGAGCAAGTTTCCTCCCTGTTGAGCTCACTGGTGCTTTCAGAAGCTCTTCTCATTTATGTCCAATGTGCCAAGTCAACTCTTGATGTTCCTGTGTCTGAGTGTGTAGTAGACACTCAGCATGCCTCGGACTGACTCTGGGAGTTGGGAGCAGATGTTGGCTCCGTGACAGCTCTGTGTCAGCAACGTGTTTTGATAAGAACAGACTATTCCCAGCTGGTTTCTGAAGAGTTTTTCTCTTTTTTTCTCTGCTTTCCTCCTCTCTTGTTCTGAGCCCTTCTTCATATGGCTCTGAACATGCATTCTGAAAAGATGTGCCAAACTCTTTTCTTGATGTTTTATTTTCTGCATCATTCATGTTTTGAGGCATTTTTAAAACATTGTCCTTCACGTGGTTGGGCATCCCCCAAATTCAGCTTTCTCTTCACTGATTTCCCTGGAAGAAAAGTTTGCATTTCTTTCAATCTGGCAAGACCATGGATAGATGCAGTCCCTGCTTAACGTAGCTCAGCCACCAGAAACCCAGTAAAAATCCAGATTTCACACAGCTACATTCATTCTGGGAGTTCTTGGTCTGCAGCCCAGGGCTGAGCTTTGGTATCACTAATCTGGTTGTGCTGTGGGAGATGGGTGCAGCTGAGCCCAGGGAGTGTCAGCAGTGGAGAATCACATCCAAAGGAGAATGAGTTCCCTGCCTGCAGCCCAGCAGTGCTGTCAGCCAAACCATGGTTTTCTGTCAATGTGTTGCTGGCCTCCAAATAAAGACTTGAAGAGGCGGAAGCTTGTGATGTCTCTCTAGATTAAATGTGGGAACTGAAGTTCACCCACTGCTCTTATCTTCAATCAGATTCAGCGTTGGATTAAAGTTAGAAGACTGTTGAATGGGTTGGGATAATTCTTTATTCCACCTCCACCTTCATACATCTGCTTACCTGGTTAGTTGTGGTTGAAAAATTCTGTAGTCCCATATTTTAAATATATGTGATCTTTCTGCTGCCTTGGCAAGGCAGGAGCTCTTTGCTGGGCCCACGCAGTCTTAGAGGATGCATCAGGAATAGGTGAATTTGGAGAGCCAGTGTCCAGGTGAATTGTTAGAGCAGTGTGTGATTGTGAACTATTTGCTTGATTTCCATGTACTGTAAATCTATGAAACCAGAGAAAAAGCAGAACCTTTTGGAGCTCCAGACAATTCATGTCTGCTGTATTCTCTCGGGTTTCCGTGAAGCTGCAGGAGCCAGGCTGGCACAAGTAAATACCACTCCTTCACCAGGAGTCTGTAAGGCCTGGTTGGCTGGTCACCTACTTTCTCCTCAGGTCTCCAGCTCCCCGCAGCAGTTTCAAGGCAAACAGCTGTAACAGGAAACCTCCGTTTCCCTTTTAACCAGGACCTCAACGCTGCAAAACAATCAGCTCTTCCCTTCCCATTGAGAGGCAGCAGTATCTAATCGTAGTGAGTAGGTTTCACTCCTTTGTTGTACCTATTGATCCTCAGCACTGTAAGATGCAAATTGCCATGCCTGACAGGATTCAGGGTGTTTTATCATCAATGGAGAGTAATTATCCTTGGCTGCACCAATATTGGATTGTTAAGCCCCAGGATAATGCACAAGGTAAAGACATTTAGAAGGCAGTCCACCTTGGGGATTTGTGTAAATGTGATGGATAGAGTGAGAGCAGGATAGCTGAATTACAGCCCGCAGGGACTGACAGCTGCACGGGGGTGTAGCCTTGATAATCCTTACAGAGAAGCTGGTGCTGCAGTTGGTATTGAGGCACAAAGTGTGTCTAAAGCTGTAAGTTTCCCTTTCTGTTTAATCCGTATAGTATGTATATACTGAAGAAGAAAACATAGGCAAGATTTTCAATGGACACTGTGCACTTTCAGGGCTGGCCAAATAACGACTTCTGTTCATTTTTTATTTATTTTTTTTTATCTAACTAGAATTCAAGCTTTTCATATGAGCATATTTTAGGGGTTCGGGTATTTCATTTCTTTGCCTGTAGATTTGACTTTAATACTAAAAGCAGAATTATAAATTTATAAGTAGGTGATACTTCTCTTTTTTTTAAATATCTGGCTAACCATTGCATATTCTGGTGTATGAAGTGTTTAAGCTGTTTCAGCTGTGGGAAGAAAATATATGTCAACAGAGATGCCATGTTAGCTGACTAATCCTCAACTGATAGCAGCAACCTGGAAGTAGATTCAGGGAGGAAAATCTCTTTTTTCAGAGTTATCCATATGAGCTGTCTTACACCTGTCACTTCTTTTTTTTTTTTTTTTCTTTTTTTTAATAATAAATACATAAATAAAAGACCATTTCTGTAGTTGCAAAATAAAGAAGAGCAGAGATATAAAGAGGAAAAGGTATGTTGGTGCCTTAAAACTCCTTCTGTGATGTAAGGGGTAGCTCCCAAAGATCTTTATGCTTCAGGTACAACACTGAACTTGCAAGCTGTGAGTTCTGGTAACACTTTTTATTGCAGTTCTTTCTTTTCAAGCAGCTCCTTGTGTTTGACCAAGGCCGTGACTAAGATCAGCCAACTTGCTCAGCATGCAAAGCACGCTTTATTCTTGCTGAAGCTGCTAAGGACACTGTGGAATAAATGCCAGAAACTTAAGCAAATAGTCCAAGCTTTACCAGAACTGTAAACTGCTGCCAGATTTTGCAGCTATGTGCAGCTTCGTGCTGGCACTGTGTGCCCTGTGCTGCCACGGAGGTGTTGAGGTTACTGAGCTCCAGTGGGATTTTTCTGACATCCTTCACAAGTGCCCCTGCCTGCTTCATTTCACACTTTACCATCAAAGTCTGCAACAAGCTCCTCACATTGCCCCATACCTTCGAACAAGCAGGAAAGGATTTTGCACCGCAGTCAATTTTAACTGCAGTTTTGAAACAGGAGAAAATTGAGAAAGATTAAGAAAATTGTCTCGCATACCTACGCTGTTTGTCATGGTTTTAAAAAGGGAGCGAGCCTCGCAGATGTTTTGATTGCCAAGTCAGAAACACACCTCTCGGGAGGGTGGAGTCCCGGGGAAGTCGTGGGGAGAATTAGCACCACCATTCCCTTTCTTCTGCCTCTCTCTCATTTCCCCAAGCCAGGAGAGGGGGTTCTGTGAATGAAGAAAATGGATGCAATAGGAGCTGTTGCTGGTTTGGGCTTCTCCCCTTGCCCTTGGCTGCCGGGGCAGCCCAGAGCGTTAGGGATGCCCTTCAGGGCTGTAGGTGCAGCTGAGGGAAAGCAGCTCCTGCAGCCATGAGCCCCTCTGCCCTGCACCCCAGCACTGGTGCTGAGGCTGCTGAGCTCTGCTGGCACCATCCAGCGCCCTGCGGGTGATGTTGCTGCCGGCTGGGAGCACCGCAGCCCTGCAGCTGCTCGGGAAGGTGCTGCGGGAGAGGAGCCTGGAGCCTCAAATCCCCAAGTGGCTGCCTGCAGCACCGCGGCTCCCGCTTCACCCCGGTGTTTTTTCCCTGGGAGACTGCGGGGCCGTTCCTGCCGGGGTGCCCTGGGAGCGGGGCGGGGGTGCAGTAAAATCACCCGGGTGTGAGAGGCACGGACAGCCTCGAGTAGAAGCATCCCCAGATTTCAGTGTGTGTCTGCTGCTTTTCTGCCTGTGCTCCTCCAGTGCTGGGAGGGAACGGTGGGGCTGCTCCAAGCTGTCGATTTTGTAGCCAATTTCTGGAAATGTCAGTGTATGTAGGGCGTTATCTTTGCGGAATTATTGTTATGTGCTCCCTCTTCCCCACAGTCCCTCTTTTTTCCTAGAAGTGTCTCAGAACTGTGTGGTTCAGCAATTGAAAATTTTCCATAGCTCTTAGAATTGCTTGGGCAGCAGAGGAGCAGGTTTCTGACCAGCTGAGAGGCTTTCTCCGCAGTGCTAACCATTGCTCTGGGACGGGAACACACAAGAAGTTCCATATTGTAGCTTTGAAAGATGAACCAGTAACAAAGTTCCAAGCACAACAGTCCTGGTGTATTGGTAACTCGAGGTCTAGATCCCCTTTTTGTTGCAGGGCCTGAATCTTAATTATACCAAGAAAAAAAGAAAAAAAAATAAAATACATGGCCCTCAGATGGGGAGAGATGCCAGCTCAGAAGCAGAGTTCATGTCTGAGCCCTCTCATGCCCCGTGGCATTGTACTATAATACAAAGCTTGCAGAATCCTGTTGTTGGTACAGATATTTTAGGTGACATAGATATGAGTGGAGGATCAATACCACTTGTCATCTCTGTTAAAAGAAAAACGTGTGCATTCATGGCTCTATTTGCTATATTCCTCACAAAAGTAGTGGGGGTTTTTATTGGGAAAATTGTTATATTTGATGGCAGTATGTAATTAGTAGTTTGCCAGCAATAATTACAGGGCTGTGCTCCAGAATAAATGATGTAGCATTCCTGTGCATATAATATGGTATACCACAAAATAGGAGTTGGAAAATTGCAACATTGCTGGATCATCATATATCTGACATGTTGAAGGAGTTTTTTTGCTCTAATAGTTTATGAAAAATAGTAAGTGCAGTGCACTGTGAACCAAAATGCTTTCTTTGTTAAATTAACCACAACTGCAACCACAAATTATGGCTTCACAAACTATAGATTTAAGACTGGCTTTTCCTAAATAGAGCTTCTTTGTGCTTTAACAAAACATACATAAAAGATGGAGCTGTACAATGATGCCAATGTAGCACTTTCAAAATCATCAGCTCATTCAAGCCTTTGGAATACAATCATAATATTTGTTTAAAGTTTAATATCCAGAAAGGGAATCCACAGAACTCCCATAAGCTTAACACAGTTCTGATATCACTTCTGGGTGCCTTAATGAAACAGTGCCAAGATAGTGACTTTAGAGATAGGTTTGTGTACATTCAAAAGTTCGTATATATTTGAAAGTTTCACTCACAGAAGTGAATAGCTGGTCACCAGGTATCTAAGCAAAGTTCCTGCTAAATGAAACATGGCTGAAAAATCCTTACATGGATTTGGTTCTACACGGGCCATGTCCATGCATGCAAAGGCCCCAAATCTTTTGAAGTAGAGGGAGTTACACTCATTTCTACCAAAGGTAAATTTGACTAGGAAGAATTTTTTCCAATGCTGTATGATTGCTGTAGATTTCTCTGAGTTTTAAAATACCCTACAGATTATTGGCATGCTCATCCCAATTTTGCAAGGCATACTTCTGGCAGCAGCAAACTGAGGAGGGCCATGTGTTAACATCCTGGTTTAGCAATATGTATTCCCACATGCTAAGCTCTCCTACAAATGCAGTTTTTATTGCTGTTGACTTCAAACAAAGATGCTTTGACATCTAGAGTTGTATATGTTACAGATGCAATGCCTAGCCATACTCATGCTGTATATTTTAGGATGAGCTGGCAGTGTTCCCAATTATACAATCAAGTATAAACACTCCTAGGATACAGGGCCCCATACGAGAGTCACTTATCTTTGTTGTGCTGTGTAGTATTGCACTGTAACATCTTGTCGTGTCTGATATTTTGTACTCCAGCTCATTTGCACGTTGTTGCTTAACACAATATATAAATAACACATAGGAGCAGGCAATGTCACTTGTCTTCTGATTTTGTGCGTGGAGCAAGTGTTGTTAATGTATTGCTTAGGTGCTCCCAAATTTACAGCCCAATCCTTGCCTGTCCAGGGTATCAGGCTCTCCGTTTTCCACTCCCTATTTTCTCATCTTTACACTAACAGTGAGAAGGGCAATAATAACCCAGTTAGGAAGCATTTCTAAGAACAACAGTGCACTTATTGGCCAAAACTTTTTGTGCTAAGAAGAGAAACCGCAGTCTAAGGCTTGGTATTTTGAAATGGTAGCTGGTGGTTGGCTGTTCAGCTTTGCAGCAATAGGTTGGTTTTCTGGGAAAAAAAACATTAGAAAGTTGAGTAAATATTTCTTCTCCTTCCACTGCTGTCCTCAGAGGAGAATCAGAGTTCTGCTTTACTTCTGCACCCATCTGTACAAGAAACGTGAGCCTGTAAGGGCCAGCTGGGTCTATCTTCTGTCTTAATAAAAGCTCCAGATTTTGTCCTGGCTGCTGTAGCAGCTGGGTGCTTGGGGTGGGAGAAAGTTATGCACCCACCTTTGCTTTGATTCATCCATCCACTGCCTGTTCTGTTTAAACTTTCCCCGACAATAAAAATCCTGCCACTCCTTTCATTTGCATCCAGGAATTAGTTGAGCAGGCATTTTTGATGTGTAGAAGCACCCCTTCGATTCTCAGCAGCATCCCTTTGGGGTCCCATTTGCAGGCTGAATGCAGTGGGATTTGCCAGGGGGGAGGCCCCAGAGGGCTGACAAGTCCCCAGGTAAATGGGGGCACCGGGGGCTGCACCACAGTGTTGACCACACTCGGCAGGAGTCCTACGTAGAAGTCTCTCCCACCTCCTTGTGTTTGCATTCTTCAAAGATAACTGTATCTCTGCATAAGGTTTTCGCTCCTCTAGCTGGCAGTGAGTACAGGAGTTCTTGTAATAATAATTAGCTGTAAATATTTTGCATCTAATTCTGAAAAGTTACTTCAAAGAAACATTTCTTCATATCACTTGGGATCTTTCCTTCTGTTGAAATCCACATTCATGAGTGAAGTACTGTAATTACAAGGATGTTTTGAGAATCACAAAGGTATTTATTCTTGTCCTGTCTAGTTTATAGTAGCAAAAAATTGCAAGTGGAAAGGCTAAGAAAATGTATTCTAAAAACAAATGAGTAATTGTTTTGTTGAGAGTTAGAGTCAACAGTGTTTATTCATGAGGCTTAGCCGCCCCAGGCGAGAGCAATCAGACTGGAGGTACCACCTCCTGTATCCTTGTTCTCTTTAATTGGAGCCATAGCCTTGGATGCCCCGAGGCGAAGGGCCGTCTCTAACTGTATTCTGTTCGCTTTATGAACGTTTGAAAATGCAGTGGAAAAAAAACATTCTTTTGTTTAGACAGTTTCAGGCTTCCCCTCCCTTTTCTGTTCAGCAAGTGAAAATTGTATGTCAAAATTAAGCTCTTGAACGGCTATAGATTTTGTATGTAATGCGATACTCCAGTGGCTAAATAGTTCTGCAGTACTGGGAGGCCTGGGAGCGGAGCTGCGTGTCCCCAGCAAGCGCCGGGCTCGGAGCTGCAGCGGAGCTCCCGCGCTGTCTGCACCCAGGGCCTGAGGAGGCTCTTGGCAGCAGCCCTGGCAGCTCCAGGTGCTCGGCAGGCATCCTGGCATGCCCTGCTGTCCCCCACCTCACTGTCCCCTTTCTCTCTGTCCCCACACCATACTGTGCCTTGCCGTGCTCCCCCTCCCAGCGCATGCCTTCTTTAAAACAAATCAGAGCATATTTTAACAGTTTCATTGCAAATTCCTGGGTCACTTCATTTCTATTTTTAGGCCCTGGTGAGGGTACCTAGTGCAGATACCAGCCTGGAGACAGATTCAATAAAAGATTCAATAAAACTTCTCTCCAGCTGCCTCCCAGCAGAGCCCAGGTGGGGGCATGCAGTGCAGAAGGAGGTTGGCGTCTCTTACTGAATCTAGCCCCGAGTTTATCCAAGCTCTTCCTGAGTGTTTTTCTACTCCTTCTCTGCTGTAAAATCCTGATTTCCTCATGACATCTCTATGCAACACTATAGTTACGTGTTTTCTCATTCTGTTGTCAGTGCTGCCAGTTTCAAACTGCTGAAAACTTTTAGCTCCAAAGTAACAAGTGTGGTCCGGCTCAGGGTGTGAGGAGTCTGCTCCATGCTCTCTTCAAGCACCAGTCTGGGCTGATGGAGTCCTCTCTCAAGGGAAGGCTCTCCACTTGGGGCAGATGGTGCTGGTAGAGTATGTGGCTGTGATCCTGCAGCTTTGAGTGAGACCTGAGTAAAAATGATAGCCACAGCCTATCTCACCTCATCTTTCCAAGCACTCATGCTCACCCCCATGCCCTGGCATCCCATCACCAAGAGGAGATTAGCACAAGCTTGATATGAAGTCCCTCACGTGGTCTTCTCAGTCTGTGTGAAAGGTGATGGTCAGCATCTTGAAAAGATGAGAAACCAAGAACACACCCATCTAGGCTTCACTTTCACGTTGCACCAGCCCAGGGCTTGGCCACACTGCTCCAAGAGGAGAGTTCAAGGCAGTCAGTCCTGATATTGTCATCTTGGTTTGCACTTTCAAGAGCTGAACCAAGAACACTAAATAAAAATCTGAGGTTGCACCCTGTGTGCACCGCTTACCCATCAATCACCCACCTTTCTGGAAGGGTGTTCAGTGGTTTCTGCTGTCATTGATAGTACTTCGGGTTTCTTCCGTCCCACTGCAAGCCAGCTGTGTCCCCTGTTGTGTCGTGTAAGAACCAAGAGAGAGTCTGCCAGGTGGTGGATGGAATGAGTCCTTGGCTCCAGGACAATTTGTACTTCACTTGCAGTGAGTCACTGCTGGTTCATCCTCCTCTGTAGGTCCATGCAAATGGAGATTCCAAGCTCTTCAGAGCTCTTCTTTCATTTGCCACATCTTCTTAAAATAACTGAATGGTTTACTACCTATTCCAGGTTTTCTTCAGATATCACTCCAGTTGTATCTTCCTACAGCAAATACCACAGCTTTAAAAGGCACCTGTTTATTTTGTTATTTCATGCCACTGGCAAGGCTTAAGAGCTGCCTCTGAATGCTATCGATTCTAGTATGAAGTATGTTGTAGCTCTGGAGACTTTATCTAAATAATCACATGCTTTATGGAGTGCAGTTTTCAGATCTGAATTATTAGATTTAAACTTCTGGACTTCTTATGAAAACGCCTTCCCTTCCATCCCACTTAACTGCCCCTGTTCTGAGGTTGGACCATCAGAGGATGGCACAACATTTGCTGTGTATCAGCCTTGACGACTGGCTCATTCCCACTCGGATCCGTGGGGATTTGCTGTGTGCTGGGGACAGCAGGCTCCTTGGCTTTCTTGCCAAGAATATTTGCTTAAATGCAGCAAGTCCTTTCTCCAGTGTTGTCTTTGCAAAATGTGGAGGGGTGAGCCTTTTGATGTTTGTATTTACAGTGTTTTCACATCTGGATGTCGTTTGTGACACAGGCTCTCCCCTCCTTTTTCTTTCCCTGTGTCTTCCTGTAAAATGCATTTTGAACATATAAGCTCATGTGGCTTTAATGTGTAGTAGTCGGGCAATGTATTTAGCAGGCCTGTAGTAGGCCAATAAAGAGGTACCTTGGGTCATGCTGTGCACTCTTGTAAATTTATCCCGAATTAACCCTGATTGGCATCCAGCTCCCCTGCTGTAAAGATACAGATGTGCACGCTCTCCAACATCTGCTGTTTCATGAGAAGCTCTTCCATAAATCCACGAACCCCAGTGACCTGCAGTCTGGGCTGAGGGTTTGGGGATGCTTTTGCTCCTGTGCTCCATAGTCAGGAGATCTGGCCAGGATGGGGACCTGCAGGACACAGGTGGCAGGGGTGCTGGCAGAAGGGAGCTCCATCCTTGCATTTTCATACAAAAGTCCTATTGGTGTTGCAAGAGGGTGTTCTCCTCCCGGAGCAACACCAAGGTACGGCCTCTGGTTTAAATCCTTCTTGTGGCTCCCATTTCATGCGAGTGGTTTGAATATCCTCGTCCAACAGGTTTCTTTGGGGCTTGTATTAATTCAGCTTCATCTTTTGAAATGCAAACTTTGGCATGGTGGAGCAGGCTCTTTCAGCTGCCTTCACTTGCAAAGGAAAGCAGGGGAAGAGCAGGCAGAGCAGGCAGAGCATCGCTGCAGTCCTGCAGTCAGCCAGGATGCAAAAGGAAAAAACATACCCATCAATTTCTAAATGTCAGCAGAGATCCCCTGGAAATTATTTATTGCGTCTGCTGTCGTGTTTAATGATTTAACAATATACTAATAATCATAATATATTAACTTTGTGTAGTGATATACCAATCAATATAAAATAATGAACACATCTAATGGCTTTAATAGTATACAGATGTTTACTGCCTTTCTCCCCGAAGATTTTCTGATAATTTCTCAAGGCCAGCTGAAAACCACGCTCAGCTGTTCCATTCCCCTGCCCGGGGGGCAGTCGGGGTGCCGGGGCCACGCGTGGACGCCCGGAGAGCTGCAGAGCAGCCACGCGAGGGCAGGACAGGGGGGGTCCGGGTGCAGGGCAAGAGCCCGTGGGCTGCGGGCAGCCTGGGTGCAGCAGCGGGGGCAGGGAGCGGGCAGGGCCTGACCCCGTCCCCACGGATCACGGCTGCTGCGACAGGCGCTCACCGGGCGTGTCAGGCAGCGCGGAGCCTCGGCCCCCGTGGCCATTGATTAACCATTTATTAACGCACCCATGAATCGCTGCAATCGCGATGATGTTTTAACTGTATCTAAACAGCCGCTCTGCCACGGGGAGGTTCATCGCGATTAAACGTTTCCTTCGCTTTTGCTTTTGTCCCGCGGATCCAAAGGCCCCGGGGGTCTGGGTGCAGCTCAGGGACACAGGCGGCTGCAGCCGATGTGGAAAATGGAGGGAAAGGAGCGCGACCTCGGCCCTTCGGAAGAGCGGGGTGAGGAGGGAAGCGTGCGCACACACACCAGGCACGCACACGCGTTTACACACTCTTCACACACTCTCCGGCCTTGTGCGCACAGAGCACACGCGCAGCGTGCACGCACCGCCACAGCGCGTGCCAGACACCGGCTGTGCGCACACGCGGGCAAAGCACGTGCACGCCCGCATACAGGCCGTGCACACGCACGGGTGCTCTGCACACACGCACTAGTCCGCGTGTGAACAGTTGTTCACGCAGACGCGTCTCACACGCTGGCTGCACGGAGCTACAGACCCCGCAACACGCGTGCCAGCTGTGCACACCCGCTGTGCACGCACAGGCCGCGCACAAACCCACCCGGGGGTGCAGACTGGGGCCGCGTGTGCGCACACTGTGCACGCGCAGGTAGTGCGCTCCGGCACACACGCGCACTCACGCACACACACGCGCACTCACGCACATGTACGCACGTGCACACACGCGCACACACACGCGCGCACACACGCACACTCACACGCGCACACGCGCACACGCACACGCACGTGGGCGCACGTGCACACCCCTGCACACACGCACGCACGTCTGTGCACGCGCACACGCCGCCCCTCCCCCCGCTCCGGGACCGCCCGGGGGCGCGCGCACCCCCTCTCCCGCTGCCCCGAC
>JAAWXA010000024.1:6754452-6836867 GCA_038090715.1 Florisuga fusca
TTTTCCCTTTTTTTTTTTTTTTTTTGTGTGTGTTATATGTGTGTGTGTGCATATGTGTGTGTGTGCGTCGTTTGTTTCAGCCGACGAGGTGGTTTGATTTTTCCGGCCGCGCCGTTGGTTTGCTCGCTGCTGGCCCCGCTTCCCCAGCCCCGCTCCCTTTGCGGGGGGTGGTTCGTGTCCCTTGCTCCGAGTGGGTGCTGGGATGCAGCGGGAGAAGCCCAGAGAGGCAGAAACTGCTTGTTACCCATCCCTGCGGTCGAGCCCGGGAGTTTTCCAGACGTATTTATGGAGAAGGTTTTTTTGGGGGGGGAAACTGGGAGCGTTTAAATAAATTTTTTTAAAGATACGTTGCAGCGTGGAGCTGCCGGGATGCGATGCGCTCCCAAGCTGCTTTTTTTTCACCCTGTTTCGCACATTCCTCTGCTGCTACTGTATCCCCCTTCCTACCCTCTAGCCCCCGCTCCTAGGAGAGAAGGAAAAAATTGAATAGCTGCGTCCTCTTGCAGCGGAGAGCGGGGTCAGGGCGAGCACCCCCCCCAAACTCTTCGGAGCACCCGAGCTCAGGGACCCCCTTGCTCCCACCCACGGGTGACCGTGGCGGCTTGACCACGCAGCCGCCCGCGCACCGGCTTTGTCGGGCTGCGGTGGTCCCCTCCAGCAGAATCCCGCGCATTGGCTCTTTCGGGGTGTTTTCTTGGCAGGCTGGGTGTTGGAGCAGGCTGCCGGATGAGGACGGTATTTGTCTGGGATTGCTGGCTATTAAAAATGGTAACAAACTTAAAAATCTGTAGCCGGCGATTAACTCCTTCGGTGCAGGCCAGAGCCTCTCGACTTCACAAAGAATAATTAAGTTTCCGCATGTTCTGTGTGGTTATATATGTTTGGGGGTTTTTTTACCGTTTGCTTTTTGGCCTGAAAAATAATCCACCACCTCCCCGAGCCTGGCAGATCGTCCTGGCCACCGAGACAGGGGGCGGCTGCCCAGCGTTGTCCCTGTCCCCCCCCTCCCGTCTGCTGCTGTGCCCCTCTGCTTAGATTGAAAGAAAAATTCAATCCAATTAAGAAATTAAATCCTGTGTGTTTAAAAGTGGCAAATTTGAAAAGGGAGGAAGGGAGAGTGAAGTAAGATTTCCAGGTCACTGGCTGACTAAAGATGGTTTGGAAAAAGAGCTCAGGAATAGCACAAGGGCAGAGGGAAGGAAAGGGGGACCTTTTTGCATGGCAAAGGCTCGCAAGTCTCTCTGGAATTTAAACTGTTTTTTAGGCTTGTGAAATCTTCTTGAAGTTGTGCGTTTATCTCGGGAGGCTGCTCGCTAAGCTAATCTTCTCAAGACATGTCCTGATTTTTCCTAACATTACAGCATCTGAGGTCCTTTTAACCTAATTTTGTAACAAAGATAATTTCTTGTTATGTAAGTTACTGTTCTGAATGATTGCTTTGGGTCTTGGAGATTGTCCTTAACCGGACTCTGCTGTGCCGCAGAAACCGGAATCATTTACCTCCTTATCAATTCTTGCAAGAGAACACTTGCTCAGCTGGAAAAGGCTGCTAAGGTATTACAGGAAAATAGAGTCTTTCCATTTTTCTTTCCCGAGAGTTAAATCTCTGGTCATCCCTGATCAGAATTTACTTCAGAGGTTTATGTTTATGTATAAATCCGATTTTCCCCTCATACTGACTTACAAGGACGAGCAGCTTGATTTATACACACAACATTAACTTCCTATGAGTGGCAGACTTCTAATGCACTCTGCAAGAATTTTCTTCACTGACAACAGTTCCCTAAAATGTCCCTGTGTTTAAGGCAGAAGGGACAGGCTTGGGCTGCCTGATTTTCTTTTCCAGAGGATATTGCTGTATGACAAGGAAGGCGATATTCTATTTAGTTGTACACCGACTTTTTTCTAGTACAGAGTGTTTATTTTATTTATTTTATTTTATTTGGAAGGTGGGTTATCCTGAGTGAAACCTTAAGCCTTGTTTATTGGAGAGGGGCAGTCTGTTCTCATAAACAAATGGAGGAGCAAAATACATCCTGGTGTTGGTCTGTCGGGACATGCAGGCATCTGTTGGACCTTATGGCCCGTGCTGGCTAAATCGAACAGCAGTGTCATGGGTATCTCTGGTATTTTTAAGTTAAAGACTGGATTGGGTATGCTTCCAGTTCAAGTGATAAATATCAACTAGAGCTAAATGTGTGTTTTGCAAGAATATTGCAAGTGTTCGAAGTGTTAACTTTTAAGGGGTACAAATATTAGTGTTCCTGGTGTTGCGTTTCTAAACTAAAAACTGTTACAATGTTTAGTGGTGATGTGTTGCCAAAAGTGGCAATGGAAAGGGCTGCATTCTCCCATGAGCAGATCTGTGTTGCCCGGTGCCTTTGGAAATGTGAATGTAATTTTCTGCCTTAATTTTTTTTTTTTTTTTTTTTCTTTGACTGCTAGCATCCTTGTGTTAAATGACCTCTACTAGTTAGGGATTATGGTGTCTGGGTCTATCTGAAGATGAAGCAGTATTTTTCAAGCCGTTGCAGAAGATTCAGTCAAGTAAAATTGTTTGTATAATTGGAATAGGAAATGTAAGCTGGTCAATTTTAATGATTTTATGAATTTACTAGGTCTGAAGTCAGGCAGGTACAGGAGTATTGCTCCTCAATAGCATGTTTGAGCAAAGATTGGCATTCCACATGAGAAACTGAAATTTTAGGGTTGCTTGCAGTCTTTTATCCATCTAACTAAAGATGGAAATTCTGAACTGGGTAAAGAAACATATGGTTTTACCAGAAATTATTTCCTAGACTGATCAATTACTAGGAGATGTAATGAGAAATACACTCCTTAGGGATGGAAGGAGGGATTGCCATTACATAATATCCCTGGGGAGAATTTCTGTATCGCATAATGAGGTTGGTGATGGAGCATTTGGGGAAAATGCCTATGGATAGGAATTTGTTCTTCAGATTTCCATAAGCAAAACATATTACTGAAAAATGGGCTTGGTAAAAGTAGTAGATACATCAGTAGGTGGGTGCTTTGCCTTTATACACATTTCTTTTGTTCTCATAACTACTGTGTAAGAAATTGGGTTACCTTAAGATTAAAACATCTGTGAAATGAGAGATGCTAGTGAATAATTTCCTTACTTATTTAACACCAAGAGTAAACCATTAAGGGCTTCTGTTCTGTTCCAGGCTTCATTAAATTATTTCTGCTTATCTGTTGAAAACGGGTCCTAAGGAAAAGAAATTCTCTAGTCTTAATGGTGTAAATAGAAATGGCCTTGTCCTCATGGTGGTGAAGATAAAATATACGGAAATGTGTGATGTGGATTCAGTAAAACTCGGTAGCTGGATCTGTGTCTTTAGAGTCCTCTTAACATCCTAAGGATCACCTAGGAGCTGACTTTCCAATGGAGAAGAGAGCACTTGTTAAAAATCCTTTAGTTACAGCCTTCTCTTTTTAGTAGCAGTTGCCTTACACAGGAAAATATTTCTTTTCCACACACCTGCCCTTCACTGTGTTTCAAGCTCAGAGCCCGGAGCCAGCGTGAGCTCCAGGAGCCCAACACCGAGCTGGCAGTGCCTGCCTGGGCTGGGAGGTGTCAAAACCAACAGAGGAGGAAGGTGAACAATCCTAACACCTCTGTCACTGCTGGGGAATTTCCCTAATTTGAGTTGCTTATTGAAATCCTGAGTGGTGGTGATTCTAGGAATTTTTCGAATGTCTTGCCCAGCTTTTGTCCCTTGAGTTACAAACGTGTTCCAGCTTTGTGGGTTCCTCCCAGTCGACTTTCCGTGGATCGCGGCAGCCGAGGGGACGCAGTGACCCCTGATGGTGGCTCTGGAAAGCCAGGCAGGTTTCCACAGCTATCCTTGTTTTTAGGAAGTTAAAAGTGCAATGGCTGTTTTGAAGTCCAGGCCCTGATTTCAGTATTTAATTGATAATATTTTGTAGTATTTTGTGTGCCACCGTGTGGCTGCCGGGAAACATTGCAGTGGTTGAGGGGTGGCTGGCTTTGATCCCAGTTTTAGTGCCTTGATGGTTTTATTTTGTGCATTGTGTTAGTTTGTATGTTCTGATTCACCAAACAGCGACTCGGGTGTGAGATCCTGGTCACTGGAAATGCAAACCAGAGTGGTGGCTGCTCATTTCTGACCAGTGTGCTGCTCTCAAAGTTTGTGGCAGGGCATGGTTTTCAGAAAGGTGGGGAGCAGTGCTGGATTTAAGCTCTGAAAGTTTGCATAAAGGAATGAGTGATGTTGCTGCACCATGTAGAAAAGGTCAGCATCAAGAAAATGGAAAATATAGCTGACTGATACAGGTGGAGAGACTTGATTGCAGATGGTGATGCTGGGGTGTTAATCACCCTTGCTGCCCTGTTACATTACTCTGCCAGAGTTTTACAGATAGTGACCCCTTCATTAACCATCTCATGGCTTAGCATGGGAGTGTCACTCAAGGTAGCTAATGTCATCTGAAATTGTGAGAATGGCAACCTGTGGTCATTGGTTCTTGTAAACTCAAACTAGGCTGGAGCTGCTGACTTAGATATGGGAGAACAGGTTTTCCACAACACCTCTGTGTACTCTGTAACTGCATTGCAGGGGTTAAGGATAAATACTATAAAAATAAACCTTACTTGATAGTGGGTGGTAGGAGAAGACTAAGAGTTTACATGAAGACACCATTTCAAGGTGGCAGTTTCTGTTTCCAAAGATATTTTGAGCTTGTTTACAAAGTGAGATTTTTATTTATGTTTTTTAATGTTTAATTTTGAAAGTACTCAGCCTAGCTTATGTTCTTTTGGAAAAAAATGTTATCTTTAAATTGCTATGGAAGGTAGCGACAAGATTTTTAATGCTGAGTTAAATCAAGCTGAGAACATTGCTTGCCATAACATTTTTGTGCAGGGCAAAAAAGATTTGTATGTGGATGTCACTTCTGCAGTAACAGTTATACCAAAGGAGAGTCGGGGACATAATGGGTATAAATCTTGGTGGTTTTTTACCCCTGGAATACTCAACAATAAAAAGCATTTAGGCTATTTATATACCTACGAAGCTGTAGGTTGTAAAGTTATAACCTGCCTTCAAAATGGTTGGAAATCCTTCATAAATATCTCTCTACCACATACCTTCTATCTCCCTGGATGATTGGCTCTCTAGCAAAGCCTTCCGTAGAGGGTGTACTGTAATCCTTTTATGTTACTTCTTCTGTGCAGATTACGCAGCAAGAAATAATTAGGAGATTAATTTTCACCTGTCACTGCCAATAATAGATAACCTTGATACAGCGACAGGGCTACAAATTTGGGGAGCAGAAAAGTGTTTAACCCTATAGAGATTGCTGCGGGGACCAAGGCAGAAAATGGTTGCCAGAAAATGACCTCCCTGCTCGCTGTCACGAAAAGGGAGAGACGTGTTGGTCTCTCAGCTCCCTCGTCTCCCCCAGACGCTTTGCATTTACCCGTGAACGTGCTGTAAGATTCGCTCTGTGCCACATCGGTGCCACACGTGCCTGGTGCTAATCAGCCTGGAGCAGACGCCGGAGACCTTTGTAGCCCAAGCTTTTAATTCAAATGCAGTTCTGTTGCTTTTCATGATTTCAATTCCCAATCTGACTGGTATTCCTAGTCTGCTAGGGAAAGGAACAAACTAATGAAGATGGCTTCATTAGGCAGAGTGCAATTTAGCCCTTGCCTCTCTCCCACAAATGCAGCTGAAAAAACATCCCAGAAGTAACTGTGCTTTTGGTCTTCGGAGAAAGCAGAGCTGAGGTCTTTCTGCTCTCTTTCAAAATTAATTACTTGCTCATATCAGGTGAGCTTAAAAATGTAGTCTGTGCTCTGAGACAGCGAAGGTAAATGGGAAGAAGAAAAAACACAACACCCTTCCCCCTCCACTTCTTTTTTATTTTTTTCTTTTGTGCTGAAGTTTAAATCTACAATTTGTTGAAAATGTAATGGGAAACCAGCCTACAGAAAATGCCATTATTCATATCATCCTGAGCTCATTTATTTTATCTGCAATAGTAATGATAAGACAGGCTGCTTGGCAATGCTGATAAGCTGAGAAATATCTTAGAGCTATTTGTAAAAGTTAAAGCAGATCTTGGTACTGAGAGATAGGGAAACTGATGAGCCTTTGGGCAATCTGCAGAGCTGAAAGCTAATAAAGATTTTAATAGGAAGGCCTCATTAGGATTAGGGAGAAGATCTATTATCTGGGATTTACACAACACAAATGGTGGGGCAACTTCAATTTTTGCTTCTTTGTTCATCAAATACTGTTGCTGAATGTGAAGGCTTTTACTCTGATCTGGATCTCCTCGTACATTCAAGGAGCCATCACCAGCAGAGATGGAAGGGCAGTTTGTGTGGGAATCCATTGGCCACACACAAGAGCTGCCAGAAAGCCCTCGTGTTCAGGGACCAGTCCCTTTTTGGAGGTGCAGAAATGCAGTTGTTTGCAGGTGCCTGGGTGGGAGGGTTCTCAGTGTCCTTTTTCTGTTGTGAACAGAATCTTTTGGCTCTGAAGAGCATCTTAAGAAATAAATGCACGGGTTGTGATTTTGCTGGTTCTTTTGATAGTGAGATTGAAATATTATTACTGGGTGGCTTGTCTACCCAGTTCAGCCTCTAGTGAGAGGTGTTAACTCCCAGTCCCACTGGGGTGGGTTTTTATTAGTTGTGATCACCACCCAGGTAAAACTATTCTAGTAAAGGAGCAACTGGAGCTAGTCAGGTCCAGTCCAGTGCCACTGGAGCTGGTCAGGTCAGAGTAGTACGTATTTGACTTGATCAGATGGTTTGGTAGTTACACCACCAGACAGATTTTAGCACAGATTTTAGTTTTCTTAAATGCAAGATGTACAAAATGTTCAACTTGTGAGGACCCTTAGTGTCTGCAGACGCCTTTCACATGGGGTCAGCTGCTTTGTTCCTCATACTTGGCATGATAGCCAAGGTGCATGTAAACCACTGAAAGAACATTAGTTTATCCAGGGTTTACAGATGTATTTAATTTTTTTTCTCAAGGACCATCCAAACTTTTTTTGTGGTTGAACTGAATCGTAAAGCAGGAGGAGAAGCTGTGCTGGAACATTCTTTGGTTTCCTTTTGAGGTCCAAGCCTTGCTGTAACCCGATTCTGCTAACCTACAGTTTAAACCATTTTTACACACAGCCCATGAGTTGTTGAACTGGTAATGCAGATGAAGGGGTTTGTTAGGTGATACCCATAGTGGCTGTGAAATGCAACTGGTGTGACCACACCTGCATTCGGGAGCTGTCTGGTGTCTTGCCTGTGTGGAGCACACACGAGTACAGCAGACTCAGCTTTTTCCCCATTTTCATGGCACAGACCAGCTCTCCTGCTGCTGGGTCACATAACCCTAGTGGTAACCACAGCAACATTGCTTCCAAGGAAGAGTAATATTTGGAATGTATGTTTGTGTATTTGCAGTCTTCTTTCATATGATGTAGCAGCCAAAACCCAAAAGGGAGCACAGCATCATAAGCCACAGAGAAGTCCATTCCAGGACGTAGCTTGGGATCTGCTAGTTTAAATCAGTGGTTTTGTAGGGCCTACAGTGGACAGCATCACGATAGATTAAACTCCAAGTATTCCATCTTCCCTGTGCTTAAGGAACTTACTCAGAGCAGCTGCAGCTACAATCCCCTCCCCTGTGCCCTCAGCAGCCTGGAGACAGCTGAGCAGGGCTGGGAGGAACCCACCCTGCACCCAGGACAGACACACACAGTGGGTTGGTGTCAGTTTATTGCAGCTTGTTCCTAATAAGTCACAGTTTATGTGAGCAAACCAGCGTGGCCTCCTAAAGAACTAGGGTTATTTGCACGTAACCTGTTGCTCCAGCAAGGCTGCCATTTGAGAAGTTTCTAATATTTATGTTTGATATGAATGAAAACTTTTTGTTTTGTCTGTAGACCGCAACGGAACTGGAGCTGACTCGTATCAGGAGTGCCTTGATAACAAGCAAGGTATGAGATCAAGTCTCTCCAACATGGGCACTTGGGACTGATTTAGCTTGATTTCCTGGAGCTGAATTGGTTGCTGTCTCTGTCTCTCTCACGCTCCCTGTCTCCTTTTTTATTTTTTCTACCCTCCCTCCCCCTTCCACTGTCTCCAAGCCAATTCACTGTTAACAGTTCCATGTCAGCTAACCTGTTGGCTCAGGGTCTCATTACACATTTGTGATAAGGCTTCTTGTTTCTAGCACCCTAAACCTTCTGTTATTAAGGGAGGGAGTGGGAAGATTGTAAGACTGAACTAGCATGTGCACTTGCTTGCAGCTATCTGCTTCCTTGAGGTTTAGTTGCACAGCCAAGCAGAAAAATACTGAAGTAAAAGTTAAGGGAAGACGTGCTAGGCTGGGTTACCCTAAAGCCAGACATCCTGTGGCATAATTTATGTGCTCACACACTGACTCAGACTTCTCCAGCCTGCTGTCTTCTCCCCTGGCAAAGTTGATAAGAACTGGAGAAGTCTCTTGTGGCTTACCAAGGGAGTGATGATGGTGAAAGAGGAACCTCTTATCCTGTTGTAAGCATGAAAAGAAGAGTTACACCAGTAGAAATGAAAATTGTGAAAGTATCTCAGCAGCAGGACCCAAAGGCAAGGGTATTGATTTTGTATTTAGAAAAAGGGTTGGTGTATTATGTCCTCTTGAGATGTCTTCTCTGGGAATTGCCATCAGAACTTCTACTCTGTCACCATAGGCATGTAGTGAGTGTTGAACCTTCTGGTAATCAGGCAGAACAAGCACTTTTCAGTCCAGAATTTCATTAATTTTGTGTTACAGCAGAGAAAAGAGGAAATACTTATCTTAAGCAGGTTATAGGCATTGGTTAGATGTCAGCTTTTGACCCTGTTGTTGACCCAGATCTGTGACAGTAACTGAAAGGATCACTTGCTGAAATTTTGATCCTTCTTGCATCATTTTTTCTGAAGTAGTATCAAGAAGCACAAAATAACTGTCGCAATTTTGGTGCTTTGTTTGGTTTAATTTTCCACTGGTGTCTTCACTTTCAGCATCCATCAATCACATGTGATTCAAGTCAAAGCTACCCTGAAGTTCATTCCTCCTGCTGTTGTTTGGTTTGGGATGGGGTTATTGTGAAAGTTTGGGGTTATTTTTTGTTTGTGCTGTTTCCCTCTCCCTTCAAAATAAGAAGTATGTTGTCTCTCTAGTGACATGTATTTTCATATTTTTCAATATTTTTCTCTTCTGATTGTTGTAAATACCTAATCATTGCTAAACTTTCATTTCAGAAGTTACAATTAGAAGACTAATGTGGAAAAACCATAATCAATAATGTCTTTTTTTAAAATAGATTAGGTATAAAAATCTTCCAGCCCAATGTAATTCAGGATTCTCTGTTAATAGATAGATAGTTTGTGAGAGAACAGTTTTTTTCCAGTAACATTTTTCTAGTTGGCTGCAGGGGTTTATTCCATTTGATGTTTTGTACAAAATACCTGAGTTTCACATTTAAAAAAAAATGAGTTTTTATTTTTGAAACAATTTGCAGCCCCTTCTATGTGCCAGTTACCCTGCTTTATTTGACAGGATGTATCAAACATTGTTAGATCCATCACTTTCACTTGTCTGTCAGTACCTTAGATTTTTTCTAGTGTGTTTTTTGGTGGGTTTCTTTGACTTCATTGTAACACTTGAACAAGCTGTATCATTATAAGTTCTTTCAATCCTGCATGAACTGGATCTGATTTGGGTAATTTACCATGTCCAGGCTACATCATCATGCTTAAAGCAACAACTTTTAAGAACGGGGAGGTTTAAAATGCAGAAGTATATAGCCAGTAACCTGTAGTCAGCCCCTCACCATCCAATCTGCATTATGTTTTGTGAGCATGCAGTAGAGTTGATTCCTCCATTTGTAACAATTTACATGATGTATAATGTATACCTGGCAGTGGACCCATCATTTTGGTTGCTTTCTGTTACGTTCAAAAGAAAACACCACGGATGGCTGTGAAAGTAGCTCTTTAATAGTGTTAAATCTTCAAGCCATGTGAAATGCAATTGCCATGGCTTCTTTTTATAACAGCATGCTTGTCTCCTAGAAATTATGCTATAATGAGGTTTGGTTTATATATTTTACCCCTTTCCTCATTAAAGTGCTATCTCTTGGAAGAAGCGCTTTGTGTCTTGAAATACTGCATGGTTAAAATGAAGGCAGGTTTATAAGGATTTAATGTACTTTGGAGCCAAGGTTTTGCAGCTTTATGGTAAAGATGTTTTAACAAAGGGCTTTATGGTAAGGGTGTGCTGTATTTTAGTCAGGCAGTCGCTCAAGGGAAAATTTTCAGTGTGAGCACATCACAGCAGTGAGGAGAAATACAGAGGGAAACAGGCATCTGAGGTCCAGTTGCTGTCTTGGCTGATATAAAGGCTTAATTCTTTGCAATTTCAAGCCCTGAATTTGTTTTAACTCTTGGCTCAATGTCATGAGACAACACTGGCAGGTCATTTAGCTTTCTGATGTCAGTGTTCAAAGGCAGGGTTGAGGAGAGCTTGCCTGGGACAGACACAGGTGGGAATACTCACACCTCTGAGCATGAGTTTTTTGCCTTTTACCTTCAATATTCATTATTAAAATCATATTCTAAAAGCAAAACTTTAGGTGTCTGGGGTTTGGAAGTGAAGATGACAGTTTGCAGCAGTTGCCCATCCACCGTGGCAGAAGATGTGTCCTGGATCTGCCTGTGTCTCTGGGATACAGTTAATACCCTGTGGTTTCCTGAGAGCCAGGGGCTTCTGCCATGGAAAACAGGTATAAAATTACAACCAGACACAGTTGTTGCTGGAGCTTTTCAATAGGAACTTGCTGTTATTATAAACAAAACAATTCTGGTTTAAAGTTTAGGCAATAAAAAGCCCTTAGTTAGGGCCTTGGTGGCAGCCAGGAGACATAACCTCACATCCTTGAAACTGTATAGAGAGACAGTCTTGGAAATAATGTATTTCATGTTATAATTTGTAGCACCTTCTCTAGGAAGAAGAAATTGTGTTTTATTTCCTTCAGGGGTCTTCTCTCCATCCCCATACCCTTGGGGTGGGCTGGTAATGGGAATTTTGCCCTGCTACAAGCAGAGCTACAGGTTCATGCTAGAGGAACCCAATAACTCTCACTTCTGTGACTCTGTCTTTCTGTGTTATTTCCCCATAGATGAATTAGTTGATACTTTTCCAAGATGGACATGATTTCATCTTCCTGATGGCACTATTGACTTCCTAGGAGCCTTTATATTTCTTCTCTGATATTTTAAAACACCTCCTAAATTCAGTACTGCTTATTGATTTTGTTCACTCATCTCGAGAGGGAGAATGAATGCAATTTGGAGCAATGTTTGGGAGCAAGGATGAAGGGTAGTTAATCGTGACAGTGATCAAAATCTGGCTGCAGTCAAGGCAATTGCAGTGCCACTGTCCTGAGGTTGTGAAGGACCAAGTGCTTCTGCCCTGAGCTGGGGCTGTGAGTGGATCTCAGGCAGGTTGTTGAACAGTCCTTGCAGGGGTAGTGTGACTGTAGGGTCAGGCATGATTTTGAAAGAGTGGCTATAAACTGAAGACTTTTTTTTGTGTGTTTCCAGTCCCCTGGGCCATGCAGTCCCAGTGTGTGTCATCTCCTATTAGTCTTGATGCAATCAATGACCTTGTTTGTGTGAGCACATTAAGCACAACATTAATGTCTAATTTGACTACTTTGAATTCAGGCAGGCTGCAATCCATCACCTGAACTCTTGACAGTTGAATATGGCTGGAATGGGATAAAGGAGGACAGATAAAATACATGCTTGGGCCAAAACTCTAGGAAACTGGGAAACTACTTGTGAGCCTGTGTAGCTGATGTAACTGTAGCTGTTGGTGGAAATGGGTTCTTCACTGGAAAGCTAAGGCTGCAAAAGCAAAACATTTGTGGTCTTTGTAGAGGTCTGTTCAGCATTCTTCCTGCCTGTTAAATACCAGCATGGTAAATGAGACCGCCAAGATACAGAGGCACCTTTCAGAAGATGTTATTGGGAGAAGTTCTCAACTGTTCCAGTTTTTGGATCCCTTTTGAACCCCAGCAAGATTAGTTTCAGGTTTGGCAAAGATGAATTATGAGGCAGAAAAATAAAAATGGCAGACTGGCATGGTTGGATTGAAAAGTGTGGTCCAAGCAGTTCTGTCACTGAAGGTGTTATTTCCATTAAATGTTTTGAGATTTAATATTGATTTCGGTGAAATTACCCTTGAAAACAGATTTCCTCCAAACCTTTATATTTATATATTTGTTTTGGAACTACTTAAGGAGTTGGAAAAATGAAACTTTTGCTTCAAATGGTTTTTATGTTCTGAAAATGGCTTTTTTCACTGTATGAACCATTTAAAAGATACTATTTATTATTTGTATTCCAGTCGTGCTTCTGCACTCTAGTTATGGACTAAACGTCACTTCACAAACCACACTGCAGACTGGTGGGGGGGATCAGTTTCTGCCTGAAAAAACTTTGGTTTTGTATTTCTGACTGGGGCTGCGTTGATTGCCAGTGCCTATTTAAAACCAAACCAAAACAAGAAAAGAAAAAAGCGTTCTCATTTTACAATATGCTGGCTGCCTTTTTGTTTAAAGAATGATAAATACATCAGCAGATTTTCCACAAAAACACATATGCTTTCTTCCTGATGAGCATGATGACGCACTGCGAATCCTTGCAAGAGGCCTTGAATTTCCTTCAAGCAGAGGATAGCGCTGAGATTGAAACTGAAATTTTAAATAACTCTCTTCATTTAAAAAAGGTGCTGATGGGGCCTTATTAGCGGAAGGACTGCCATTTTCTGACTAATTTTTTTGCCAGCATGGGAACAAAGAAAGAAAGGAGGAGGCAGAATAAAAGCCTGTGTGCATGTACCTACAGAGGCTGCTGTTCTCTAAACTGGTAATGGTAGCTGGAAAGGGTCCAGGCTGTTGTAAATATGAACTTTTGTCAATATTCCCCAAGCTTCTTTGGACTCTAGGGTGGGCTTTATTAGCTGAAGGTCACACCATTGTGCTGTCTCTCTCTCCTGAGACTTCTGATACCTTCCTGAAAGGACAGCCCATTATCCCTAGGCTTAGAAGCCAGCTTTCTCTTCAGTGGCGCTGGAGCTGATAAGCTTAAGAGGCATATTTCATCCCCCCACTGCTGCTTTCAGGAGACAAACACTGTTTATCATTCCTGATTAATTCCAGTTGAACAAAAAAATAAAATAGGAGGCATGTGTGTGTGCACACGTGCGTGCACACACCACAGGGACACGGAGCTGACATTTTTTTTAGGCTGGTCTTGCATAACACAACTCGTCCTGCTGGCCACAGCGAGCGGCGTCTGGGGCTGCCTCTTTGTTTTTTCTAGGTGGCGTGTCCGAAGATTGATTTAGTAACATGAGAGGATCCTGGGCTGTGATCAGTGTAAAGAGAAAGGGGTGGAAAGGGGGGAAGGGGTAGCAGCAGCCTGAGCATCGAGGCTGGATTGATTTGTGGCAATTAAGCATTAAGGTCTGAGGGAGCAGGACCACCCGCTGGGAGAGCGGCTTTCCATCACCTGCGGAAGATGAATGGCCCGAGGAGAGAGAAGGGCAGGGATTTTGTACTCCACTACCTGAGGAGAATCATAGAAACATTATCTTGCTTCTGTATCTTGCAGCTCTGTTCATCACAGTTAAATCCCTTTGCTGAGAATTGTATGCAAGGGAGTTGGAAGATACAAATGCTAGTTGCTTTTACTGCTTTGGTTTCTCTTTTGGGTCTGGCTAGATTAGTTGAGGAGGGGTCTTGCTGATTTTCTTCTTACTGCTGTTTCAGCATTAATGTCTTCCATACTTAGAGTTACTTTATTCCTTGTACTAAGATTCAGTGCATAGAATGACAAGCACATATACCAAATAACATATTGTCCCTCTTAACACTCCGGCAGCTCTAAAAAGCCCAGGCAGTGTGCCCCAAAGCTGGGCATCCAGGGCAGGAGGGCTGTGCTGTGTTCTCTTCTCTGGGATGGCCTTGCTGTGCAAGACACCTCGCCTGCCTGTGTCTGAGGTTTTTGAGTGGAAATGAGAATATCAGTACTGTACACAATCCTTTTTGTTTGGGTGACTGTGTAGCTGCAACCCAAGGTAGGTCTTTTGCAAAGGGCTCTGTGTGTCTTCCAGTTGTGTTTTTCTTGCCAAGATTTAGGAGTGAAAAAAAGAGATTGCACATGGCTGGAAAAAAAAAATTATGTATATATATTAGAGAGCAGTGGTGTAGAAACTGTTGGGTTTTTTTTTTGCTTTTTGTTCATATTCAATAAATGGGCCCTTGGGCCCTGACAGCAGGTAAGGGGCTTCACTGCTCTGCCCCTTCCTCTAGCACAGGGATGCTACTCATGCAGAAGTGCATCAAATGCAGCATGGAACAAAAGCAGATTGGCTGCTTAATGTATGTTGTATTAAATCATGGTTTCACTTGCCACATGGGCTGTGTTTAAACCAGATTCTTGGTATTCCAATTGCAAATAACTTAATTTCCTTTGCCAGAACAGAGATGGAACAATATTGAAAATAATTTTACAAAAGTATGTTTACTTCTTGCCATTGAGGACCACGTTTAAAGATGGATTTTGCTATTATGGCTCCAGCTCTAGTGTAAACAGGCTCTAATGGGGAAGGCTGTAAAATAATAGGGTTATTGGTCATCTTCAGGGGAGAAGATTCCATAACACATTTAAAACTGGAATAGATCTGAAGCTTTGGCTGACCAAACACAATTAGCATGTCTGTTTCAAGATTTACACAGTAATGTGAAATGGGAGTGGTGGGCTTCTAATACTGTATTTTTCAAAGGTAAACTGCACAAACTGGTGTGAATTCAGGGCACTTTTTTACTTGTTTTGTGGATTGAGTTAAACTTGTCACTTTTCATATAAAATAGAATACAGTTTTCAGTGAGAACATCCCTAAATATACCACAGACTCCTTTCTAAGGGCAAAATAAATTTGGGGAGAAAATTACTTAAAAATCTTAGCAAAAGGTTCTGAAGCTATGTATGTAGCCTGTTCTCCAGGTAAGTTAAGACAGTGGAAAGATTTGTATTACTCCAGTGGTGCTCTGTAGACTGCAGCAGAATGTGTGCTTGCTTGGACCCCGAGTTTGATAAGTGAAAAGTTACTATGTGCTTGGCAGGGGAAGCTCTTAATATCCCTCAAAATGGAGGAGGCAGAAATTGTCTCTCTGGACAAAGATGCCTTTGGGCTGCTGCCCACCATTAGGTATGTCCTAGACAAGATGTATTTACTTTGTGTGGATGGATTGTTTCCCTTTCCCTCCCTGAATCTGGTCTGCCATAGCTTTTACCAAGAGAGCTTTCCAGCTTCTGTATCACAGGAAGCATTGTAGCTCTTGTTGAAATATGAAGCTCCCCTCTTTTATTAAAATTAAGAACCACTTTCTCACATGGCAAAGTGATAATAAAGACAGAAATTGGATCTATAACTTCATGAAAAGAAAGATAATTTTTTAAAAGACAAATCATGCGTGGTAATACCTCCATTGTTCTCTCACTGTGTTCTTTGTATTGCTTAACTCCCTGCGAACAAAGAACTCATAACTGGAATTGTAAAAATAATCCAGTCATTTAAGTCAAAACTCAAAAGGCCTTTGGGAATCTCATGTGAAGGTGTGCCCTTGAAGTGGTGCTTTGTGGATTGTCTGAGCAGGTTTGAACATCCTGGCCCTGAGGAAATCTATGGGAATTTTGCCACTGACTGCAGTGGGGTCAGGATTTCACACTTGGTGCTTTGTAAGTACTGCCAAGCATTGAGCAGAGCTGGCTTTCAGTCTTTGAGAAAAGTCTGACTCCCTCCCCACAAGCAGGCAGGAGATTTTCTAGTTGGTTGCACTTGTGAATTCTAGTTAAGGGAATCGCTTTTGGTCCCCCCCATCTTTGTCACTTACTTAAACAAACATGCAAACTGGAAACACACTTGCTCCAGCTTCAGTGGCAGGTGCCTCTTCAAGTTATCTTTTTGCTGATCTAGACCTTAAGCTTGTGGGGAAAGTGGTTTTAAGGTAGGGTTCAGCACTGCTTAAATTAAGCTATTTGGACAGAGAGGTGGGAGTTTTTATTCCCAGGTGCTGTTCAGGTGTCTGAACCCAGCTAGTTTGAATTGTGAAGGTTTGTTCTCTGAGCTTTGTTCTCTGAGCTTGAACACAGATCAGTGTGGAGGTTGAATTGTAAATTGAAGCAATGAGTATTTCTTCAACTGCTTATTGCAAAATCATGTGTTTTGACAAGTGCAGGTCTATGCAGGATGAAAGTCACTGGAAAAGGAAGGTGCTTAAATGAACAGTGAGGGAATTAGACCAGAATTTCCATGCAGGTTCAACTAAACAAGGCCCTTTAAAACCAGCTTTAACCCTGTTTGAGCAGGGAGTTGAGCCAGATGACCTCCTGCAGTCCCATCACTCAAGTGACTCTGGTTCTCTGGTTAGATGTTTCATGCCTGCCTGGGTATTTGAGCAAACCACTGGGTTGCCTGACCCTTATCCTTGTAAACAGGGACATCATCTTCCTCCATCACATCACAGTTCAGGGAGAGGAGAGCCACCGGAGTTGTAGCAAGTTCCCTTTTGTCCTCAGTCTTTGAAGTTCATGGTGCAGTGGCTGATGGTAGCATCTGTTGTTTAAGAACTCCTTTTGATGGAGAAAGCTCTCTATATGATGAAAAACAAAAAACAAAGGACCCATAACCCCCAAAAAACATAATCCAGGGCTCCAGGAAAATCAGAACACTTAAGTTACCTGATTGTAGATCTCAATCAAGAGAAAAAGTTAGAAAAAATGATTGGAAAAAATTTTCCAAGCTTTCTGCAATAATGTCCCACAGACTGTTGTCAATCCAAAGTAATCCCATGAAGAGCAACAAACTGATTACTAGCAAACTTGTTTGTAATTAATATTAGTAAAAATTAGGTCCAAAAGTGGGCTGTGTGACCCTCGTGGTACTATCTGTAGTTGGAAGAGGGAGTTGGAAAGCTCCATCCTGTGTACCACCTGGAAGTTTATTTAGGCTTCTCTGCCACTCGGGATCACAGAAATGTTGCAGTGGCTGAAAGATTGGCTTTAACTTCTCTGTGTAGAATAGAAAGTATAAAAACTTAGTTGTTATAGAATGTGCAAAACTTAGAAGAGTGCACTGAAATCTGCTCCTGAGGGGGCCATTTCTCAGCATAGTTTGCAAAAAGTAATGATCACAACTCAGTATGGGCAATAAGAAAATGTCAGAAGGAAATGGTTAATTTTTCCCAACTTCTTCTCACCCAGATAGGGCTAACAGACACTTCTTTTTTTTAACAAAAAAAAATTGCTTGGTTCTTCCTCACTGTAGCTGTGTCTTGAGGGCTTTCCTTAATGAGCTGTCTCCTGTCCAGTATGGAAAGAAAAACAAGGAAGGTTGGAGACCTTCCTTTTGTCCCCCTGTGATTTTAATCTGATCCACTCATTCATTCCTTCCTAATCATGTAGAAGGATTAGAAAAACAGAACCTGTTAAATCTTGGGTCTTACTTCTTTTATTTGTCTCCCAAACATCATCATTTGTTCTTTTATCATGTTGCATTTTTTTACCCACGAATCAGCTGCCTTTTTTTTCTTTTTTCCCTATACAACAGAAGTCAGGCAGGGAGCAGGGGGTGACGGGAGTGCCGCTTTCGTTGATGCGTTCGACACACGAGTGTTTCTTGGCCTTTCATACGGAGGAGTGGATGCAGCTCTTGAACAAATTGGACCTACTTGTTCACTGGCCTAGGCCATCTTGTTATCCAGCCAGCTGTGTTTTGATCTTGGAGGGCCGTTTGAAGATTAAATTGAGACATCTTTTGTTACTATTAAGTGCAGTAATTAAATCAGCTCAGTGTTATTTAAGTGTGGAAAATGTCGCTTTGCTGGCCTGTGGGTGCCTGAGGTTGCCATTAGACAGCTGTGTTGCTTCCAGTACTAATGATGAAGAGGTAGGAGAAAAGAGCCAAGTGCTCTCTAAATAATTTTCAATTCTTTCTGGGTTATGCCAGGTCCCCTCCCCACCTTTTTGTGTGACGTTTCTCCCATCCCTTCTCAATTTTTGAAGAACGTTTTTGAGAGGGAGCTCAAGTTTTTGGGGGTGAAGGGCTGGAGGTGAGTGCCCTGTCCTGAGTGGAGGAGTGATGTGAACGGGCGTGGGTAGAACCCGTGGTGGCACAACTGAATTCCCTGGGTTGGCAGCTGCTGCTTCATCTCTGAGTTTGCAAGTTGTTGGCTCTGTGAATGACAAAGCAGGCTGAGTTAGCAGGATGGATGCAATAAATGAGCAAAGTTGGCTGCTGTCCCCCCCCCCTCCTGCCTTCCTCCAGAGAGGGGAGTCTGCCAGTCAAGTCAAGCTCAGCCAGTACATTTGTTCCCATGAGGGTCATTGTGATACAGTTTGCTGGTGAAAACTGGCCTGAATGTGAAGCGGTGGCACCTGGGAGATGTGAACTCTGGTTCAGGCCGGGGCTGGTATCATTCAGAGGTCACCTGGGGTTTAAGGGGATGAGACTTAGTTGCCCTTACCCAGCCCCCTTTGCCTTCTGCTTGCCGAGCAGATTGCTTTGAGAGAAGTGGCTGGAGGTGATGATTGGCAGCAGGGAGCAGGCAGGGAGAGAAAACGAGATCCTCAGTGGGAGAAGCAGTTCTTTCAGAGGTCGAGTATGTTTTAATGCCAGGTTAAGTTGTGCAGCAGTATTGGTTCATTGCTACTGGCAGCACTGATTGCTCGAGCATTGCCTTGCTCTTTCCCATTGTGCCCTTGAGAAACCCCAATTCATCCTCAGTCTGCAGCTGAACATGCAGCTGCTGCTCTTGTGGTTCCCACAATGAAATCCAGCAGCTCTCACTTCTTGAGAGGGGAGCAGCAGGCAGGGTTGCCCACAGCCCGTTTTGGCTACTGTGCTGCCTGCCCAGGCAGAGCAGCTCGCTCCCTCCCCAAGCCCAGGCTCCAGCCTTGCTTCTGAGCCATCTTGTTAGCCTGGCCTCCCAGATGCATCCAGCTCTCTGGCTTCCATCTCCAGCAATTGCCCAGCAACATCTATTTGCATTGCTTTCTATGTATCTGTGTTTTATAGGGGGTGGGGGGAGGAAGTGTATTTGCACTTTGCAAGTGTTTTTGAGCTGTGGCAAGGGCAGAAGTATGGCAGATGGGTGGGGACGAGAGAATCGGGAGCATGATGAATCTGTTTTTCTTACCTTGTTTAAAATTGCCTGTTAAAAATTCAGCAGCCGCACCTCCGATCAGCCTAATGGTGTCTGCCATGTTGTGAATACACAGTCATTAGTTGGTCCAATTCATGCATGCTGAGGTAGGAGGGTGATGTGAATGCAAAGGAGATGGAGAGAATAGGAGTTGGGGGGGCAGAGGAAGGAGGGGGAGAAGCCTGGTAATACAGTGACAATGAAACATACGGTAGTCACACTGGAAAACTTTCTCCTTCATTAGCAGGGATCTGTTGAGTTTCTGCTCACATTAGGGTAATTAACACAAGTACAGATTGTTGAACATCTGTGCAGTTTAACTATATGGCCGGTTCCCAGGCTTTAAACAGGGCTGTGAGGAGCCAAATGCAAAGCAGTATGAAAAGCCCACACACTATTCATTTTACTGAAATTAGCATTTCTGGATGAAAGCTGATGTTGCACGTCGGCTATAAATTTTCTCTGGTCTGTTGCCAGGTTAGCTAATGATCTGAGGTTAGTGTTTGTTAATAATTTTTTAAAAATTCTTACTTTTAATATTCTGTAGGGGATGTTTCTATCTTGCTTTTCTTTTATTAACAGGCAAAACAAAAAGCAAGCAAAACAAAGCATATGGGTGTATTATATCTAATGTGCTTCTAATCTTTTTCCAGTGGAAACCCAGGAAGGAATTGCTGGTTCATTCTCCATCGGGGGCAGTTGGCTTTGTGGAACTACCAAGGCTTTTAAATATTTCTGACCAAACTGCAGTTTTAATTTTCTAGCCTTGTAAATGCCTGGGAGGCTCTGCTTACAAAGTGTTGTAGATATGAGCTGTGTAAATAAAATGCAGAGTTTTGTCTGCAGGATGAATGGTTACACAGGTACTGCTTCTCTGCACATCACCATCCCATAACGCTGTGTGTGTGTGTATAGGGTTGCTGGTGTAAAGGTGTAGCTGTGTTTATGGAGAGCCTTCTCTGCTGATTATCTCAGAGGACTTTTGTTTTGCCTTGGCACCTTGAAGCTTCCTCCTTGCTCATTTCTACCTTGCTAGCTGAGAGCATCTGGGCCACAAGGTTTGACTGACTCTTGAATGTAACATTTGGAGCAGAAGCAAATTCTCCACGGAGGGCCCTTCATGCCACAATCACCTCTCAAGCCTTGGTCCATCAGAGTAAATGCATACCTGAATTCACAGACACACTTGGGTTTGTATTCACTAAATTAAACAATTTTGGGGGGAAGTGGTTGTGCATTTTAACTGAAGTGTGCAGGTTTTGGAAAAAAAAAACCCAAACCAAACCAACAACTGCAACAAAAAGCAAACAACACACCCACCTCTAAACTCCAGGACCAAATATTTTCCAAAAGTGAAATTGCTGTAAGGTAGATAGCCCTTATAGCTGGGACAATAATTAGTGCACCCTGTGTGTTAGGGAATTTTACTTTAATGGAGAAGACATTCATGTGTGAAGATAAAAAGCCAACCAATGTGCATAAAAAGTAATAATCCTTATTTAGCCCGATTTTGTTCCTGCAGTTTTCACTAAGCAAAAAAAATGGTGTTTTTTTTAATATAATCCCTGTGGGCTGATGTTAACAGAGCTGATCTTTAAAACCCTACTTACATTTGTATATTTTTTTGTTTAATTGGGAAAGGAAAGGACTCAGTGGCTTGGAGGAAATGCAATTCTTGCCAAGAGGGCAGTGATTTGGCTTTTTAGTTTAGCTCTTGCTTTGTAATGGCTTACACTCTAGCCCACAATTTAGCTTGGCACCAGTTGAAGTTGTTGGTGAAATTGTTGCTGTCTCATCCACCAGCTCCTCTGCAGTCTGCTGACGAACATCAGACCTTGCAGAGCTTCATATTTTTTGTGCCCAGAAAACCTTTTGTGACCAAAATGCAGACTTCAGATTCAGTCCTGCAAGTGTCTGGGCTTTAGCAGCACCATCACCCACATACCTGTAGGAAAGCCCTGTAAATCCTCTGCTCAATGCTTTTTCTAGGGCAAAGGGGTCCCTGCAAGACAGAGTTGTTGAATCACATAAAACTGCATAAGCTCAGTTAAACATGTGGTTTATTTTTGAAGCACTAATTTAGTTAACCTAGTCCAAAGAGAAATTTGGGCTGGCCTACTTACTCTTGTAACAGTTTTGCAGATACTCACTGGTGTGTCTGCACAGGGCTGCACACCCGCTTGGCTGGGAGAAGAAAAAAATGTCAGTGAAATGTTTACTACATTTGATTTCTTACCCTCTCCACAGAAGACGTCAGAAAGGGGCACGCTGAGTTTTCTTTTAAAAGAAAATGAGGCATTTTATACAGTGGTATCTTAAACCACTGAGTTACCCCTATTTAGATGACTCTCAGGACAGACTGAAAGAGTAAAAGGGGAGGAAGAATCATTGGAAGAGACTGGATTTCAGGGGGATGAGAGAGTTTCTTAAGGCTGCTTCACACTTCTTGAGCATGGGTTAGAGTATTCTAGAAGATGTAAAACTGAAGAATGCAGCCCATGGCTGGGGTAGGAGAGTGGTGACATTTTGTGTTAAAATGATTGTTCCAGTGATTTAGGCATTTACTGTATGTAAATGAAAGTACCAAAATATCTTCATGCATTGTCATTATCTGTGCTGATGGCAAGAGGGCAGAAGATGGTCATGCCTGCAGGATTTTGAGACACATTAGTGCTGTGTAATGCAGGGAGGTGCTACATGAGTAGTTGTTTAAATTAATCAGTGTTACTGTGTGAAACAGTTTGGGGGTTTTTTCTGTGTTCTTGATAATAGTCAGTGTTACTTTGAATATTGGCAAAATTGTGTTCTTTAAAATTGATGAGGATGTTTCATCTCACCATGTTTAACATTTCTACTCCCAGGGTTTGTACCACATATATCTCAGGATTTTATTTGTGTTTATTTTATTTATTTTTAAAAGTGTTGCTATTAAAAAAAACAGACAAACCTGGATTATTTTCAATAACTACTAGGGAGAAACCAGAGTTTTGGTATTTGGGTATGTGGAACTGACCATGAAATTAAAGGGCCTCTTTATCTACAAGAATGCTGCTGAAATGAAACAAAATTTTCCTTTACTAATACTCCTGCTTTGCCTCAGTGCTGCTACTTAAGAATATTTCTCACAGAGTGGACTTACAATGTCTATTCTGTTCCTGAAGAGCAGAAAATGGTAACGCATCCAGAGAAGTGGTTTCAGAGTTTTGTAAGACAGAAAAAGTGGCTGCTGAAAGAGAACTGCCAGCTTTCAGTTACGTGCCTGGATCTGAGACTGCAACTACTAATTTCACTTGCAGTGAGACTGTAATGATTTTTTCTAGCAGATTTTTCCAGCGTGTGCACTGTGTATCCTTCCCTGGGCATGCACTGAGAAACTTGAGGACATGATTTTGAAGTTTCCTTTCCTTTCATCTCATTCATCACTCAGGTGACTTTTTGGAAGCAGCAGGTTCTCTCATTCTCCTGCATGGTCACTTTAAAGGGTAGTTGCATTTACTTAAATACCTAAAATAAGCTCAAAGATCTTGAGGCTCTCGCTTTGGCTCTGCTGCCTATCCCCAGCCACCTTTTATCAGACCCCAAACTGAGTGCATTCTGCTAACCTTGCAGCTGCATGGTTGGAATTATCTCTATTGTGTAGATGGGAACACTGAGGCAGATTTGAAATTACTTGCCCCAGGCCACCTAATGCTGACAATAGACCACACAATCCCTCTGCCTCTTTCTATGCCAAAACCATTCTCTTGTGTCTGTGTACGGAAAAAACAGAGCAGAGCAAGTGGAGAGTACTATTTGTTGTGATAACAATGTGCGTTCAGTCCCAAAAGGCCATCGGACAGTGATGGATACATTGCTGTGAAATTAATAATGCTGAGAGATGCACAGAAGGAAAGGCAAAATGGTTGTTGCTGTGCATGTAGGTGGATGTGGAGCTGGCGGGCACTGAGATGGATCCAGCAGCCTCCCAGGGTCCGTCAGCCCCTGCGCCAGGCAGCACATTTGCATTCTTCTGTCAGGGAGTTGGAAGCTGCCAGGGAGCAGTTTATACTCCAGCCCGCTCTGGCCTTGAATTATGCATGACCAATTTATCATGCCCCTAGCTGAAAAACTAATTGTGTCCCTGGGATATATTTACTAGAAATTGTAGTTTGCTGTGCTGGGGTCCCCAGAGTGTCCGGCACAGCAAATGACTGGGAAGTCAGAGTGTGTTCAGAACAGGACTCCTGGCTTTGCCAGAGCCACCGTGCTGTTGATAGATTTTTCACTTCGATTGCCTTTCTGAGGGTTTTCCCCCTCCCTCCTATTTTTCTTACACTGCATTACACTTAATCAGTCTGCAGGAGTCCTTCCAGTAGTCTCCAGTATTAAAAAGCACACCAGTGTGCCTCAGAAAAAGGCAGTTTATTCAGGAAATGCCAACCAGGTTAGGAGGGAGAGGGCTGTTTTCTTCCATGTGTGGTTTTCCTTTTTTTTTATAAGCACAGTGTGGATTCATGTAATGTCTCCAATTACCATGAATGTCCCCTCCCTCTCCGGGTCTTGAGTGATGAGATTCCCTAATTACTGTCATTTGAACGAGAGGTTGGGGAGGAGAGGATTTCTTTCCTCATACAGAGCTCATGGGGTGGGCTTAAGCTTGCAAATGGCATTACCACCGGGTCTGGCAAAGGAGCATGGGATGCCCCAAGCTGAATTTCTCAGTGATGAAATGCCAGCTGTCAAACCTGTATCTGGCTGTGAACCCTCACATAAGGTAGAGCTGAGCCATAAAGATCATAGGTGGGGGCGAGGGTTGAAAGGGAAGGAGGTAATTCACTGATAAATTAATCACTGAGTTCTGTCTGTCCTCCCCCACTTGTCACGGGAGGAGGATGTCAAGGAGTTAATCACAATAAAGGAGTCAACAGTAACATGACTTACTTCAGAGGCAGAAGAGCCCTCTGGAATATCTTGTTCTCTTTTTATTATCCACCTTGTCCAATCTAGTACTGCTCAGCCTAACACAGTTTGCAGTGAGGACCTCTGCCAGCTCCTGTGTGCAGGGCAGGCAGAGCTGGGGCTGGCAGAGCTGGGGCAGGCTGTCCTCCCCAGGGCTGGGCACTGCCCACTGGGCTGCCCAGAGGAGAGCACTCCTTCTCCCCAAAATAAAGCAGGAGCCTTATTTACGGCCATGCTGAACTGTGCTGTGCTCTTCCACCACTTGAATGGGATTCAATGTGTTTGTTCTCTTGAGGGGAAAGCTGGAGGAAGTTCAGTGGGCTGGAATAAAGGTGATGGCAGAGGTGCTTTCTTTAGGAAATCCAAGTTGTATTAAATAGTTTGTAGAAACTATTTGTGATAAGTGTATGCATGGGAAATTAAAAGCAGTGAAGATGGTCTTATTTTGTGTTGTTTCTAAGTGGCACAGGTCTGCATCAATTTTGAAACATTCAAAAGCTCTCTGCAGTTGCTTTTATTCTGGTTCCCCAATTTGTATTCATTATCAGTTCCCAAAAAACATCTAGTTAAAAGATTTTGTTCAGTGACTACCTGTCTTGCTGCAGAAAAAGTAGAGCAGATCTGCTTTGTGATGAAGCCATGCTTCTCTTTACTGAAATACGATACAGCCAGCATAAACATAGATCTGAAGCTTGTAAAATCCTCTCAGAGAGGAGGCATAAATAGGTTTTTCCTTAGATGCAGCTAGCCAGAGCACAGCCAGGACTAGAGAGTTCAAGCTTGGTATGGACTGCCAAATCAGGACTGCCCATAATGTGTCTCATCAGACCCTGGGGAATGGGAAACAGGCACAAGTGTGGAGATAATGTCTTTGTAGGGTCATCCTGTGTAAGGTTGCTTTATTTCTTTTAAGCTGTTGCAGCTACTGATTTCCAAGGAACAGTGAACTGGTCATGTGTCCCAGCAGTTTAGTGGGTCTGTGTGCAGAAAGGCAAAAAGAAATTTTTAAGTTGAGTTAAACAGAGTATGTTACAGTCTCTTTTTCTGGAGGGTGTTGTAGCACTTGTGTAGCACTTAAAGACAGAGTGGGAGATAGGATGGAGACAGCTTTCACACAGCAGCTGTTGCACCATAAAGGAAAGGGTGGGAGACAATATGAACCACATATCTTTTGTCAGTGTTTTTAGCTGCAGCAGCTCAGTGGCTGCAGTGGATTCTTTTGCCCTTTCTTTATTCAGAAGGAAACACATTAGCAAATCCAGGTTATGCTCCTTTCTTATTAGCTTGTTAATGATCTTACTACATTTTAAGTGCCTCAAATGTGAGTTCTCTGATAACTTGAGTTCAGGGCAGCCATCCTTGGCAGGGTGTCCTGATTTCTCGTATGACAACCTTCCATGTTTTGTTCACATTCAGCCCTTGTTAACTGGCCATTATAAAATGAGGAAAAAAACACTGGCATTGTGTTGCCTTATGGATGCTGCTCTCCCCTGAACCTGTCTCCTATGCTCCTTCCAAGGCAGTATGTCTGTCTGGCAATTGACAGATTCTGAGTAGCTCTGCTGGTGTTTCTTCCTTTGCATTGTGTGCTTTGCTGCTTTTTTAGCTGCAGAGTTGCCTGAGCTCTTTGGTTTTCTCCCTTTTGCTTCGCTGCTGCTGTGACTTAGGGGGACAAGAAGATGCAGTGCTGCTGGGAAAGGTCATGTGCAGAGGCATCCACAAACAAGTCACAGTGGCAGCCCAAAAGATGAAAATAAGGTGGTTGAATTAGGATAAAATAGAAGTGTCTGTTTTGTAAGAGGCTATGTGACACAAATTGACCCTTCCTTCACTCTAAGCTTTTTCTCACCAAACCTCATGTCCTTCCTTTTCTTCTTCCAGTTTCTCCTTCTTGTAGCTGGGATACACTTCAGTGTCAGTTTTCATTTAGTCCTGTGCTTAAAGTTATGTGAACAGTTACAGAAAAACAAGTTGTGATAAGCAAAGAGAGAGGGGGTTTATGTGTCTTTTTAAGAAGGGGGTTTTCTTTTTAATTCATGCTTAAGGGTAAGAAAAATTATGCTAACATCAGCTACAGCTTAACCCTAGTACTTGCTGCCACAGTTTCAAATCAGTGTGTGAGTGCAGTCAGCTGAAACATCAGTTTGGCTTGGGAATTTTATGGGGTTGGAAATTGAGCCTGGTGCCCTGACCACAGTATTTGTAAGTGTCAACGTGCTCCTCCCAGTCAAGAATGAGGACTAACAAAAACAGATGGGGGGAAGGGGGCAACACTTGTTTCTCATGATAAAACCATGGAATCATCTCAGGAGATATGTTCCTGTCCTGTGGCAGGCTTAGGAAGATGTGGAGGAATTCTGAGGCGGAGGGGGGGGGTGCAGGAGAATAAACCTTGCCTCTCTAAGAAATCCTGAAAATGTCCATCAGAAATGCTGCGAGTGTTCGGAGGCTGCTGGAAGCATTCCAGTATCGGAGTCTTTGTCTCCATCCATCACAGGCACTGCAATCTTTGTGCCCCCAGCTTCAAACAAGGGCTTCACGCTGTCCTTGCAATCTGCCTTTATGCAGCGGAGTGTGGAGGCTTCTAATTACGAGGCCGAGATGCGCGGCGGGTGTGGAGCCGTGCTGTGCCCCGCAGCCGCGTACCTGATTATCCGTTGCTGGGGTCGTTAGAAGGGTTACTCCTGAGTTTAAGCCTGCTCCGCAAGACCCCTAATTATATGCTGCTCTGCAAGTTGCATTAAAAAGAAATTGTTGAAAAGACAAAGGACAGAATAACATTTCCTCCCTCGTCTTCCCCTCTCTCCCCCCCCTGAAACACACACAGACACACACTCCCCCACCTCTCCCTGCTGGGCCCAGAGCTACTTTTCACGCTTGAGCTGGTGCAGGCTCTGATAAAGCCATTGAAAGATGCAGCAGGGAGACAGAGCGCTCCCAGGGACAGAGGGAAGCAGAAGAGGAAGCCAAAGTGAAATGACCCCCTCCCAGGTAGATACAGCCAGGCGCTGCTTGCTGAAGGAGTTGTCCCACAGAGCAGAATTAGAGAAGAGATTAACCGTCCTTTATTGTTTTGTTTCACTTCCTAGGGAGCAATGTAATGTGGTTTCTTCCATCGTGAAAAACCTGCTTCAGCTGGAGCTCCGGGAAGCCTGAATCACTATAGATAACACATTCAAAGTGCAGTATCCCTTGCACATGCTGCCAGTTCTCATTTTAATCTCCCCAGACATCAAAAAAATTAAAATGTAAAATTCTAAGCTATGCAGTTGAGTGACGTGGAGGCTGCACTCGCTGCAATGCAATTTCCAAATCTGGGACATGCACACGTGTCCATCCCTGTCAGAGATAACGGTTTTATGTGTGCTTTCCGTGAGCCCATGAAGTGTACCACTAACAGAGATAGAGAATTGAATGGGTTCTTCATTACCACACGTCTGGACTACTAATGAAACTAAACCCCAGTTGATAACAGTAGCACTAAATATTTTCGGTGCTTCTTGGTGCAGTGGTAACCTTTTCAATTTATGGTGGAGATTATTAGAGAGGTATCTGCAGTACCCAGGGTAATGTTTTTTCAAGATTGCTATTTCAAGGGGTGGGGTGTTTTATTACTATTTGCATTATAGTAGTACCTGAAAGCCTGAGTGACAGACCAGGATTTTGCTGTACTAGGTGCTGTACAAACATGGAGGGGAAAAAAAGGATTCGCTGCTGCAGATTTGGTCTTTCTGAGATCTGGCTATGGGTTTTCTTCATTGCTTTGGTGGATGTAGAGAAACTCATATTTGAACATGAATTTGAAAGTCAAAATGTCAAAGTTTGAGTCACTTCTGTATTGGTAAAGCTTGCCGACAGTGTCATATTACACTTCTGTAATCTGTGAGCTTTAAACCTTACTCTGTCTCTTGATTATCTCAGATGTAGTGCTCTGTTATTTGTTCCTTGTTTCTTACTAGTTTGCCTTCATTTTATTCTGATGTGCTGTGCTGGATTCACTGCTCTCCCAAGGCACCCAACAGCAGGGAAACTTCTGCTCCTTCTGTCTGATGTGATTTCTTCTTTTTTCCCCCTTCCCGTGCTTTTCTGTATTCACTTTGTCTCTGGGTAGTGGTGAAGGTCCCTGCAGCAATCTTTGTTGGGGCTCTGGTTAGCATGGCTGCAAAGAGGCACCACAACCTGTTATTCCTGGGTGTTTGTTGGTGCTCCCTGTGAAGCACTGGGTTGGGCACTGGGTATGAGGTTGAATGCGTTTCTCTCTTGGTCACCTTGCGCTCAGCCCCACTGCTCCCTCCAAGATAAGATCTCAAACCACCAGTGCATCACTCTCTCCCCTTGTTTTGTGTGTTCAATTCAAACTCATAAGCCTCTCTGAGCACAACTTGAAGCCACCTCAAACCTTGAAGCTGGTAACACAAAACCTTCTCTGTGCTTCTTTATATCCCTTTGCTTTCTCACGTCTTTGTTTTCAGTACTGCCTATTGGAAGAAGTCTTAGGTGTGATTACTGTAGGGCATTGTCTCTGGCTACCTACCCAAGAGTGGGTTGAAGATGGACCTTATCCCATTTGCATTTTTATGTGGCTTTTATGTTTTGGCAAGATAAAACGATAAAGATATCAGCTGCCTTGAAATTACTCCAGAGAGCAAAATCTTTGTTTCAAATGGTATTTGGAGATCTTCCAGTCATGCCTCATATTTTCGTGGCATCTGTGTCTGAGATAGTTCAAAATCACTTTGATTTAAAAATGTCACATTTCTTGAGTTGAGACTGTAATCTTTTCTTCAAGCCAGGTGCAGAAGTGCTGGTACCTGTTTAGTCAGGGAGGGTACTTTCCTTGTCTTGCACACTCTTCAGTTAGTGAGAGTTCTCTTGTTGGCTTTTTGGGTTTTGTTCTGTGACATCTCGCTGCTTTAAAAGATGCAAAGAGCAATCTTGGTTTTTTGCATGCACGGTTTGTCAGTTTCTGCAGCCCCAAAGTCCCCCGAGTCTGCCAGTTGAGTCATTTTTCTGCTGGCACGGGCTTGTGCAAAAGGCATTACTCAGAGATGGCAGATAGTCTTGAGGCTTCAGCCGTGTGTTGTTGAACAGTCTCCAGGGTGACTGTCTTGCTCATTTTGTCAGTTTGGAAATAAAAGAACTTGAAATCTAGAAGCAGTGAAGATAAAAGTGAATTTTGTTACAGCGCTTTTCAAACCCCTGGACACAGACAAGACAATGAAGGTAGGCAGCTTTTTCAGCCCTAGCTTGCTTAGCAGAAGTTAGCACCATAACCCATTTCATTGAGCAGACAAATACTGGGCATGAGCAACTGATGCTTTTGAAAGACAGCATTGTGACCTCCATCTGGACATCTGCCAAGGGGGGGGTGGAAGGGATGTGATGCTAACATCTCACTTGAGCCATAACACCTTTCATGTCATCTTTTTCCTTGTCTTAGAATGAAAACGGTCCAAATTCTTACCTCTCATCTCAGAAATCTGGCTTTCTGGTTCAGAGGCAAACTAGATCCTATGGCTTGGTGTTCATTTTCTTATTGTATATATCCTTCCATTGTTTTCTGGTGATGGTTGTTTGGTTTCTTAAACAAATAAGTTCTGTACTGATAGAGATGAACCAAAACTGCTTTGATGGAGATATATTTCTTTATTAATTAATTTGCTGTTATAAATATGAGATTTTCTGACTGTAGCCCAAGTAGATCTGAAATACCCACCACAAGAAACTGCAGTAGCAATGCAAAAAAGTATGCTCACATTTTTATGAAGTGATGTGCCCAAGAAAATGTGTATGTGGAGCTGAAGCAAGCCCTGGTCCTACAGCTGGTGTTGCTATGCAGTGACCTTGCACACTAGAAGAATGTGCTGCCTTGCATCATGACGCTGATTCTCCCCTGGACTGCTTTGTTTCAGCACAAATTAACTTAATACTTTAGAATGGCTGCTGCAGATTTATCTGATGATGTGTTTGTGGCAGTGGTGTACATCCACTTCAACCTGTGGTGTGGTGAAGTGTATTGAAACAACCAGGTCTGCAAGGGCCCAGAGAGATCTGGGGAAGAGGAAGGGATACAGGTGGGATGAAGAACACTGGTGGTTGTCTGAATTTAAATGAAGCCTCTTAGCTGCAGCTTCCTGAGCAGCTGTAAATTTTTCTACTTGAAAAACCCAAGGCAAATCTCTTCCACTTTTCTAAAGAAAATGCTTGTATTTTGATTGTGAGTATATTTGAAACAAAGGATGAACAGGTGGAAGAAAGTGACTTCTTTTTTCAGTTCAAGCCCTGTTCTTTATGGAAGGAGAAGGCAGGAAGTCATAGGGTCAGCAGTCATGAGTGGAAAGGTTATGGGGTGAAAAAGAAGGGAGAAAACCCAAGTTCCTTGTCTGTGCCTTCTGGATATCTGAGCTTTCTGGGCATCCAGCTGCCACAGCCTTAGGACTCTGTATGGAAGGTTGCTTTGCTAACGTTTTGTCCAGATGCTCCCCTGATCTCTCTCTTCCACTCTTTAGGATTGATACTAGGGCAGAACATTTTAAAGTAGTGTCAGTGGCTACTGCTCCATCCCTTGTCTTTGCCAGCACTGGTGCCATGGCTGTGGCTGGTGGAGCTGGACCAGCAGAGAGCTGGTAAAGGTTGGCTCAGCAGAGATCGATGCCAAACACAATTGTCTGCTGCTGGCATGCTACGAGATCCCCCTGTGAATGGAGCAGTATTAAATCTGAACTTTGCAAAGATGTTTGAAAACCAGCAGAGCGGGTGGCTGAAAGATTAACTCTGCACGAGGACACTTTGGAAAGCAGAGAGCCACAATAGCAGTTTTAGTGCCAGCTTTGTCCCAGCTGCCAGGAGGGACTTTGTCAAGGGAGTCCTTTACCATGGTACTGGTCTCCCAGCTGCTGGAACAATTGCTTGAGACCACTGGCAGTCAGCATGATTAAAGCAGCCTGAAGGCTGCTTTATTTTACATGGGCATTTATCCAGGCCCAATGATTGGCTCAGCCTGGAAAGATGTAGAAGGAAGTTTGCCATGTTGTTGTGCTGCTGCACTACATCTCTTCTTTGCCTGCATTCAGGGATCAGGCCTGGCTTTGTGGTTGAGCTGTAATCAGGCCAGGTTGCAGTTCATAAAATGCTCCCAATAATTCTGGGTATTGATTGATGTGACAAGATAGATAATTTTTTTTTTCTTTCCACATAAAGGAGACATTTAATTAAGTTAATTGTCTAATTTATTGCCTGCCAAACTGGGATTTTAGCTGAATGAATTAATAATACAAACCAAGAGCACCTTTAAAACTTTAACCCCTTTCCTTCCTCTAACCGTTGGCAGCTGTTAGATCACATTTACAAACTCTAATTGGACTGCAGGTAACACAGTTACTGATTTTGTGTCAGGATGTAACTGCTGGAGCCCAACAAAGCTGCTTGCAGATTCTTTAGGTTCATCCTGAGGCCAGGTAGATCCTTCCCTTTGCCTTTGTGTTTTTAAAAAGTGAACTAGGAGGTATGTTTACCAAAACGGATTTTTGTCCCAATGGGAATTGCCCTCTTTTGCTTGTCTCTGCTTTCTTTATGTCAATATGTAAATATATGTAAATGTATACAGGGGCTTGGTTTTACCCTCTTGGTTTCCCCCTCCCATGTATAATGTATGTGTTAAACACGTAATCATTAATCAACTTTGTGGGGACTGGAGACAAGAAGGGCTCTTTGATGATAGATGTATACTTGTGACTGTGCTTGTATGCGTGTTTATTAGGCAGCACGGTGCTATCAAAAGAAACTCCAGATCCCTGAGGATAAGAAACAGCGTAGGGAACAAATGAAGAGGAAAAAAATCCAACCCCTCTTACTGTAAAACCCTCTGTCTTCTACCATCTGTCTTCTTATTTGGAGTGAAATAAATTGGGGAGAGATCTTTGAATGAGGTGCTTATTTGTAACACACAGAAGCATTAATGTAGGGCAGGAGTGTAGTTACGGTTAACGTTGCCTCTGGTGGCTGGGAGTGTTGGAGGCAGGATAACAGTATTTCTTTTGTCTGTACATTGTGGAAGTGGTTTAGAGAAAAAAAAAGCCTTCAGGTTATCATACACAAGCACAAGTATTTCTCAGGTTTTAATATGATATTATGAAGTCACAGATTTAAGGTGATTATATTCCTGAAATGTTCACGATAAAGACAAAATCCATCCTGATTCTTTGTGAATACCCAGCTCACAGCATGCTTTAGGCTGCTCTGTGTTGCATGGGGGGGACTTGGGGTGCTGGACTTAGTTGTCTTGAGATTAAGGTAGAGGTGGAGATACTGACTTTTTTCCTTTTTCTTCCCATGAGATACAGCAGTAAGTCTGGGGACCTGAAAGCTTGGATTGGACATAGGAAACCAAACATTTCCTGGGTTGTGTGAAAGGGGAGTTCAATCTTGCAGAGTTGGACGTATGTGCTTGCACAAAATTGTGTTGTCCAAAATGATACAGTTGGAAATAGATAAGTCTGGGGGGAATGAAAAAGAAAAAATTATTTGAGTCCCTTAGATTGCTTTTCACCTCCCTTACTCGGGCTGTGCACTTGCAAGTGCCTATTTTTGAGAAACATCTTGTAAAATATGTATTTTAAATCAGCTTTAAAAGTGGCTTAGGCTCGTTGGGTACAGAACTGCTGCACCTTTTGCTTTGTGTTCTTGCAGAGCTAGGCAGGAGACACCGAGGTCTGATTGGAACCGCTGAAGTGCGCAGGAAGCAGCAGCCCCGGCTCCATCACCATCTGCTCCGCAATCAGGCACCAGCCAGGGGAGCAGGGGATGGAGCTGTGGGTCTGTTAGTGGGGAGCAGCAGCAATGAGACTGGGAGGCAAATGGGAAAAGAAAAACCCCATTTTCTGCAGTCTGCCTGATGCAGAGGAGCAGATGGATTGGCTGCAGCGTGCCAGATTTGTCAAGGTGTGTCTGGTATTGTTTTGGGAAAGGAAAAAACCACGAATATCCCCAGAAGGGTGTAGCCAGCAAGTTTTATGCATTTGCTATGGACAGGCTATCTTTATTATAAAATAGCTTCATCCATTGTGGCTATTTCTCTTTATTTTTTCTTTCTTTCTTCCTTCCTCTTATTTGCCAAAGTCAGCACTTTCAGATCATTTTGCAGATGAGCTGAAAGCCACAGAAATTCAGGGCCTCATCAGAATTTTCTAAGCTGTTGACTATTAAAGTCTGTTGACTATTTTAGTTTTGGAGGCCTTTCCATCATTTTAGTTTTTGCAAAAGAAATAAAAAAGGAGTTGGTTTAGGAAAGTGCTTCAGCTACAGTGAGATTAAGCACATACACGGAGTTAAGCATTTGATCAAGTGCTTTTCTGAATACGCGTTCTAGAAAATTGATGTCCCTTTTACTGTTGCTTTCTAAGCTAATCAGGAGATACTGGGGTCTGATCAGAGCCTTTTGTGCATTTTCAAGATAGTGTCTCTGGAGGATCATTACACACATCCCTCTGCAGTGAGTACAAGCAGATTGTCACCAGGAAGGTGTTAGTCACTGTGTATTAACGTGCAGGATTATTCTGCCTCTTTTTCACTGTCAGCTTTTCATCTCCTTACTAAGTAGGCATAGTCATGTCTGGCCTTAAATCACAAAGGCTTCTTATAACACTACGTTTGTGCCTCTGGTTCAAGAAATAAGCTTAGGTGAAATGAGCTGTTAGCTGTTATGTGACTTCTGAAGAGAAGTATGGACAGGGCACTGGCTTCATCCCTTGCCACTAAGAGGCAGGAGCTCAGCACTCAGCTTCTTGAAGGCACAGTGTCTCAAGGGGTTAAGACCCTGGCAGCTGGGTAGGGTTGTTGCTGTGCAGGCAAACTGAGCACATAGTTAGCCAGAGAGGTCAAGTACAGCTTGCTCTCCTGTTCCTTCCAAAAGCACCTCCTGTGAAAAGCTAGCAGTTTAACACACACCAGTGGTGTTCCCTCTCTTCCAGCTTGATTCAGCTCAGTGCCAGCCTGGCCCTTTGGCAAGCTGTATGTGTGTGTGTCCTTGAAGCACTCCAGTTGGTGGCTGAGAATGGCAAGAATTAGCCAATGACTCAAAAAACATCTCCCTCAGACATGACCATGAAGGGAGAAGGGCACAGCCAGGTCATTGGTTCTCTGCCTATTCACAAATGTATGAACAAATGCAAGAGAAGGTTTTACAATACAAAACCTCTGGCAGGCATCTACTGTTGACTGTGGGCAAATGAAACTTTACACATGAAATCACATCAGCACATGTGGAAAATAAACCTTGTAATTGACCAGCAATTACACCTTATCATAACTGCTATTAGATGGACTGTCCTGCTAAAGTACACCACCTTCCCAGGACGAGCCATGGGGCTTCTTGAGGCTCTCCAGACTCCAAATCTAGTGACTTCTGGCATGCAGAACCATGTTTTTGTTGATATTTGGTTACTAATGCAAGCCAATAACCAGAAGAAGTTTATTCTGGTTTGTGCATGAGGAAGTGGCCTGGTTTTGTGGTCAGCTGTTGGCATGGTATGTATTTGACTGCTTTTGTGTTTTTTGCAACCCCACCCAGATAGTTGCTGCAGTACAAAAGAAATACATTTGGAAGAGTTGCATGGGTTTAGCAAATCACATATTCACCCTATTAGCTTCATCTGGCTTTAAAGTTCCTGTACCCAGAACACTGAGAACACAGAGCTTTTTGAAATAAAACTAGCTGTTCCCTGCATCAGATCAGTTCATGTCTGTGCAGATGGTTTCTCAACTAGAATTGCCAGTAACATCATCAGCAAAGGCTCTGAATGACATTTTGTTCAGTTGGGTTTGAGAGATTTTTTGTTTTGTCTCTCTGATTGTATTCATAAAGGAAAAACTGCAAAGAAAAGAGCCAAAGGAAAGTCAAGAGGCATTGTACCAGAAGGAAAAGATTATAACAGGGAGGCAGAATGTACTGGAAGTGAAAGACCATTCCTGTCTATTGGGGATTTTCTCAAGAATGTGAATGTACAGATCTACCACAAGAAAGGGAAAAGAAGGGCTGACTCTTTGTGGGGTTCAGACAAAAGAATATAGATCCTTTTCCCTTTGAATCAAGTGGTCCATGGAAATTAAATTGTCCTCTCAATGCAGGGGGGAGTTCCTGTCCAGAATGGATCACAGCATGATGGTGACTGTAAAGAGGTTTTCTCTTCTACTACCTTGCTCCACGGGGCATTTACTTGAAGAGCATAATTAGGATATGCATCTGGAAAATCACACCACCAGGCACAGATACAGTAATACACTAGAACCTGGGTATATTTTAGTCTGCTGCAATGAGAGAAAAACTTAGAGGAACAGCATCAGAATTTTGTTCCCATGAACTTTCTGTCCCCATTTCTTCACATACTTTGGCTTATGAACATACAAACTGCCTTCTTTAAGTAAGAAATTTAGGCTCTTTAAACATCATGGAAGAAGTAAGATTTAAGAAGAAACTTGAAAAAGAGAATGAAGAACTGGCTGCTGAGGACAGGAAAGAGTCTGTGCTTTGGACAGGGGGCACAAACTGTCTAGGCAAATCCATTGGCTGTCAGTGCCAAAGCTGATTTCTCAAGGAAGTGGGAAGTGGTGAAGACAGTTTGCTGTTGGCTGAGTTAGACTGGGAAGGTCAGTGAGATGCAGGAACTGAGAGTCTTTTAGGTTTGTGGAGGCAAGGATGAGAAGATTGTTTGTAAAAGCAACTGGAATGGGGCATGGAAAAATCCAGGAAGGCTGTTCTACCCACGGGGTGAAACTCTCTCTTTGGTTTGGACCGTAGCCAGTGGCACAGAGTAACAGAAGCTTTTGAATTCATGCATCTGCTGCTTGGCCATTCCTCACTGGAGACGGTGAGAGCAAATGGAGCTGCCTGTTCTGGAACCATTTTAGCTAGAATCAGCTCCCAGAAGACGGTTGTTAATAACTCATGTCTCACCAGCCCTCTCCTCCTTCACTCCACTCCCCAAAATCTGGGCTGAGAGACTGTGCAGGAATTTGGGCTCTCTGGGGCAGGCCAGCAGCAAGGCAATGGGCTCTTGCTGAGGTAATCTGCTAAAGCCATTGCCATTTTGCACGGCAGCCACAACTCAAAGTGCAGTCGTGTTTGAACACCAGACTGACTTTGCTGTCTTATTTTAATGCTTTGAGCAGGGCTGTGCATTCAGCAGTTATTTGTTGTAAGTGTTCTCCAGGCAGAAAAACACTTCTGTTTTCCAGGAAAGAGGCTGGAAGGGACTACGTGGGGCAGAGTAGGGGCAAGTGATAGGGGAGTAGCCAAAAAAAGAGGATTTTGACTGAGCTGGTGTCGAGGTGACTGCAGGCAGACGCAGTGCTGCACATAGACTTACTAGGGCTCCCCCACACCTGGTATTAAATCAGAAAAAAGCCTTCCACCTTCTGTTGCTGGGAGTTATGCTCTTTAGAGCCGAGTTCGACAGTTGTTATTGCAATTTTGTGGTGCTCTTTTGATTTACAGCTGTTTTTACGACCGTTGAGACAGCCACAAATCGAGGAAATCTCATAAAACAGAGAGTAAACGTCTCCTTCACAGCCCAGGCAGAGTTTTGGCATCCGTGCTTATTCCATAGAGCAGGATGTGTAAACAATATTGGGTCCCCTGAGTGGCTGATATCAGTACAGTTAAGTGGTAACAGCTTGAAAAATGCATTTCTCGTATATTAGCGGTAAAACTCGAAATGGGCCCCCAGGCTAAAGTAAATTGGTGACATTTTGCAGCAGAAAGGGGAAAAAAAAAAATAAGGGCAAGGATTGAAAATGTGGAGCCCCAGCTTTTGAAAGCAGTGAGATTGGAGCCAAAGTTGAATTTATCTGCATTATTGCAGTACAGAAATAAATAGATCCACCACACTTGTTGCAAAGCATATCTAATTGGAGAAGACAGATTATATGTTGGCTGCAAACAGCAGACTGCCCCCTTCCCTGCTATCTTACACAGAAGATGAGGTCAGTGCCATATTTAATCAGAGTATAATGATGAGAACTTCTTCTTTGACTTACTGTAGAGCACAGGGAGAAATGCTTGGTTCCCCATTTCTGTAAGAAGAGTTAGGTGAGTGCACTTCACTGACCTTGAGTGTGTGAGGGGTAGGAAGCCAAATGCCTTCCAGATATGAACCACGGCTTTTCTTCTATGTTTTTTCCTTCCCAACTTCCACTTGTAGGGAAATTTATATGCTGTCCTGCTTCCCCCTTTTTAGGTGTTCCTAATACTGTCTGTTGAGTCTTTAAATGCTGCTGCACCCTGCAGTGTGCCTTCTGTTGTGAGTGAGGGTGTCTCTGTGTGGGAATGGAGCTGTGGGGAGCAGCTAGTCCATCAGGGGTGTTTCTTTAGAAGATGGAAACACAAGAAGTCTGAGAGAAGGGTTGATGGTCAGAGTTGATAATTAAGTTGAGACAGTCTGATAAACACTGGAGGGATAGCTTCTAAAATTTCACTGTGTTTTGGGGTGACCACATTGGTATTGTTTACCTAATGAATATTTGATGTTTCCTTCATGTATAGAGTTGCTGTTATCTGACTGGGGTGACAGGAGGTATCATCACCTTGTAGCTTCTTTGTTTGATTACCCCTGGGTCTGCTGAACATAAATGCGTGGTGGTCCAGCCCAGCTCAAATTAATCTGGTGTCTGTTTGTGGAGAAGAGCTACAAGAAGACCTGCTGCAGCTCCTGCAGTCTGCTGCACAGAGCCTGGCAGGGAGCTTTCAAATAAAAAAGCTGTTGTTGCTTTTCTGGGCCATTATTCAAAATCTCTTTGCCCATTTCTAATTAACCTAATGAATAATGTTAAGACTTGAGCATCTGTGGGGTTTCATAGAGGCATAATCCAGGTGGTTCAGGAAACAGTTATCTCTGTGGATGAAGAATGGAGAAGGCAGATGATCATTAGGTTTTGCTGTGCACAAAGAGGTAGCCTGAAATTGTATAGTAAGGTTGTAGGAGACTTTTTGTGTATTTTGGCAGTTTCTGTGGGCATAATGGGAATGGAGATTCCCCACGAGGACACGTGAGCCCTGCACTGTTGGTGGTAAAGCTGCAATGAATTACAGTGCTATCCAGAGGTTATTTGTTGAATTGTTTACTGGTGTGACTGGAAAGGACTGGGCAGGAGGTGGTTGCTGTGGTTGGCTTATGAATGTCTTCATGTGGGTAATGTAATATGTTTTACCTTTTGCAGTCACGTTGCTGAACGAGAATTTCAGCTCTCATATATATTGTAATTAAAAGAAAAAAATCCAACTTCCTTGGTTGCAAGAGTTGAACTCGAAAACTTAAAAATACAAAATGAATGTTGACAAATGTAGGCAGATGCCTGATTCTGTTTCCCTTAAGGATATATTGCTTTTTAAATCTCTGTAGTGGGAGTCCCTTTGGTCTTTGTAATTATTTTGCATTGTTCTGGCACAAGGATGAAGCTGGAAGGCTGTAGCAGGTACTAGCACTGAAGGAAGAGCAGTGCCCAAACCGCAGTTCACTAGAATGGGCAAATTTCCTAAATCACTGCATGATTATGATGGATGAAGTGCTTGGAGGGGGCAGGGCCAGTGCTGCTCCAGCACGATTCACGTGACTGTAATAATAATCTTGTAATAAGAATCTCTCCGACGTGTTATTCTGGTGGGATTGAAAATTTCCCAGTAAACCTCTTAGTGAAGCTGCTGAATTAAAAAGAGATCTTCTTAGGTGGTGAAGCCTGCCTGGACCACACGATCCCTGCAGTTGCAGCACGAGCTGCCCAAACTTGTGATGCTTCCACACCCAGAGATGCATCCTTAGGTCAGTTATCAGATGCTGATGGGCCAGAGGACCCATCTTAAAGTTCACACTCTCTTGAGATTTGCCTTTACATTCAGTATAGATGCACCCAGCATGCTGCAACTTTGGATGAAGCCGGCGTTGTGTTATATGTCCAAACTAAGTAGTTTTCTGCATAAAGAGGGAGCCCACTTCATAAGTCCCATCTCCTCCTGGATTGCACAGCTGTGAAAGGAGTGGACCTGGGAAAGAACAGTGCTTTTGTGCAGCACAGTTATGTGTTTAACATAATAAATGTTTATTGTCCTCTGGAGCAAAGGAGCAATAGGCTAAATTATAGCCCAGGGAGAGAAAGCTAGAATCATGAGGTATAGGCTGTTAATTATCTTTTTTTTTTAAACTGTCATAATGTACTGGCGTTTGTCTGCAGCTCACCCCCTCCCACTGCTCTGTTACCTCCAGCACCACTATCTCTAAAATATCTGCTTCCCCTGCCACTGCGCCCTCCTCCTCTCCAGCCTCCTGCTCTTTCATTTGTAAGGCATCTCCTGCCTCCTGAGAGATTTGTGACTTCCCAGCAGCCGCTTATGGTGATAAAGGCCCTCAGACTGCCTCGCTCTGATTAATCAGCCCTCGTGCAGCCTCGATAGGGTGTTAATTTGTAAACTCAGTGGACAGGCAGTGGTGATAAGCCTCCCAGCTGCTGTGTGTCTGCCGGGGGGATGGGCAGATAAGGCTTCAGCCCTGGGATGCAGCCAAGAAATATTTTGGAGCGGTGAATTAGAAACAACAACAAAAGAGCCTTCTGCAGAGACACTCCTTTGAGGCTGCTGTGCAAGTTTCAATAGCAGTGGACAAGAGCTGCCTTCCTGGTAAGCTCCCTGACCAGTCCAGGAAAGGGCCACATCAGGATTGGATCCCTAACTGGGAACTTCTGTCAGAGGGGTGTCTGTGTGTCATGGTCCATACTAAAAGGACACAGCATTTTTTTCTGTATCTCGTGTATTTATTGCAGTTCACCTGATCCTTTTCATCTGATTGTCAGAGGGCTGTCTGGCAGGATGTGTCATGTGCAAAAAAAGGGATAGACACAAAGGGCATCCTGAGTAGCACCAGTGTCAACTGATTTTTAAGGATCTCCAAATGTTTGCTGTGATGTTGTTCACATGAAGCAATATACAGGGTCCTCTAAATGTCTGGTGTATGTTTTCAGAATGGGAAGATATCATTTCCCTCAAACAGCAGACCATTCTGAGTGGTCTTGAGACCAGAGTGTTGCAGTGGTCTGAGAAACAGCAAAGCATCATGTTCAGCTCTGAAATACCTAAACAGATTGGAGAAGATTGCATTGACGACAGGCATTTATTCTGCTTACCTTCTCAAGATGGTTGTGTTGAATGTTTCTGGTGTGCTTATGCAATTTTCTCCATTTTATTGAACAAATGGTGTTTTCTTCAAAAGTTTAAAGGAGGAGATATTTCTCTGAATTTGAATCAGTGCTTTGATTCATCTGAATCCTAATGATTCTGTCATTGTTGGCCTTCCTAATTGTTCTAATATTATCTGACAACATGCAACAGCCACGGAAGCAGTTCCTTCCATGTCTGCCAGTGCAGGTTGTTATTCAGTACGTTTTTGGACTGCAGCAATTCTCAGACAGACAGTGACCTTTTTATGAAATCAAATGTCTTGCAAAAACCCTCTTGGTCTCTGAACTGTGATTTATAGCCATTTGTGTTGGAGAAGGCTGCAGGTGGGATTTAGGTGACGCGTAATTGGTTAAAAGATAAAATGAAATGAAGGTTGCCCTGCTGGTACGGTGATGGCAGGAGCTACAGGAATGAATTGCTTGGCAGTGCAGAGCGTGGCCCTCCTCCTCCCGCCCTCCTCCATCAGTTGCCAAGTCCTGTCTGGCAGGCCATTACAATGATAAATGCAGGTAGCTGGCAAAGACCACAGCTGAGAGTTTGTTCTAGCATGCCAAGCCCTGCTTGGCATTCCCAGTTGGTGCCAGCATTTGCACTCTTACTCAGTTTGACGGAAACCAGGACACGAGGTGTGAATTTATGTCCGCATCCTTCCAGGAGAGAGTTGGGATAATGAAATGCCAAGGCAGCCCTGGGAGCAGCAGAGTAATTTGGTAGGTACCAAACAACAGTCTGCCACCTGTCACTTGCAGTACAGTCCCTGCTCTCCCCCATCACTCTGCCTACAATGCAGCCTTTGAATTATAAGAAGTTTTAGGTAGTTCTGCAAAGAGCACTCTCCATTCCAGTTGATTTACTGCAAATAAAACCCCATAGCCCAGCCAAACAGATAGCCTGGCTAGATAGTTTCAAGCTGTAATGACAATAATACAAGCTACTAGAGTAGTAGTGTGTTACACAGCATTCCCAACCTTTCATATTTGTAGGCAGGTTTTCCTCACATCAGTAGCAAAAGCTGAATCAATAATCAAGTCTGTGGGTGCCTAAGTCAGTGTCTGGGTAATGGAAAAATTTGAAATGTGGAAGTCCAGGCTAAAAAACCTACCTGTTCAGGATATGAGGATCAGCTCTCAGGAAAAAGCATAAGATCTCTTGTTTGAGATGTTTAAAAGCAGATTGCAGAAAGTCCTTTTACAAGGACTCCAAGTGTTTCATGGAGAACTGGTTTTCACTGACTGGGGGGTGTATCAGCTGCCCCTAAAACATGGACACGTTTCTGCCCCTGACCTGTGGTCAGAGATACAGCCTGATGCAGTGAGACTGGGAGAGGACCATCCTCTGGGTGCCATTCATAGACCAGACTACCCTGAAGCTCGGTCAGTGGCATTGTCCACAAGCATAGAAGTAAAAACAACTCAAAGTGAGGAAAAGAAAAGCAACATCTACTTCACGTTCTGCTTTTCCTCTTTTTTCCTGCTAACCATAACTGACACTTGCTTGGTGGGAATAAGCCAGGACTTGGAGCATCCAGATATGGAGCAATGGGGAAATCAGTGCTGGTTAGAATGGCAAATAGCCAGGAGTGTAAAATCAAGGTAGGTTTTGGTAGCAATTTGAGAGCTGAGGTTTGAGGGAAAAGAATACCTAAATACAGACCAAGTGCACCTTAGTTTAAATTAGTGTGTGCATGCACAAGAACATTAAGCAAGTATTTTGGTTGTGTTTAATGAGGGACAGATGGAAATTTTCTTTTCTGGTCAGTGTCTCTGCATACAGCTGAGGGACTATTTGCAGATGTATGACCAGCATTAGTGAGGCCCAGAAACTCCCCAGCTTCCCCCTTTCTTCTCCTTTACAAAATTTTTTGTAGTGCATGTATTTACGTATTTATTGGCGCTGAGTTGGGAAGGAGAGGAGGGATTTTGATCTTTTCCTTTAGGAGACAGCAACTGCTCAGAGGATGAATCATAAAGCACGGCTAATGGAGGGAATGGGAAGGGGAAACTCTAGGCTACAACCATTCTCCAGAGGCTGGAGGGCTGGTTTATGAAGAGAGGGAGGGGAACTTAGCAAGCCTGTGCCCCGAGGCTCTGATAGCAGACATGCTGGAGGTCAGACATCCTGCTGCTTTCGGGGCATTAGGTCACCCCTTGTCACGGTAGGAGGCACATCTGTGCAATAAGCTGACAGACCGTGGCAGCATATGTCTAAGAATTACAGTTGCTGCTTTATCTAAACTAGTTTGATCTATCCCAAAATGGTTGTAAAACAATGAGAAGCATGCTTCGGATTCAGAATTATTCAGATATTCAGAATTATTTCGGATATATTTTCAGAATATATCGGTATTATTTTAAGCTTTTCAGTCCGTTGCCAAAAGAGAAAGGTCCAAAACAAAACCATAATGTTGAACTTGCAGAGAAGCAATGGGCTTGGCTCTTCCTTGCCCTGCACTGGCTGGGTCAAACATGCATCAATACAGCATTTCCTTCAGTGCCTTCCAGTCAGCACCCACTTTGCTTTCCGTTTGTAATTGTGTAAATTCAGTTGTGATTTGGGACCAGTGATCTCTGCTTGTATGATCTCTATAGCCTAAATTCATTTTCTGTTCCCAGACTTGTGCTAGCTTCTCAAAGGGGCTGTTGCAAAAAATAGTCGTGGTTATACAAACTGCTCAGAGAAAGAAGTGTTCTTGGATGAAAAAGTTAGAAAGAGTGCACTGTGAAAGGTCCTTCCCAGGCCTGTGCCAGTACTGAATATTCATGTGCTAAATGACTGCGAGGTGGGAACCTAAACAAGGATGTTGCTCTATGAAAGTACAGTCCAAGAAGCTTTTTTGTCTCTAATGGACCTTCTGTAGGCTTTAACTTCTTTATGAGGGTCTCAGGAGGAAAGGGCACAGGTGAATGTCTTTGCTGTTGGGAGATAATCACAAAATGCAATATGCATTTGTAGAAGTCCAATGTGTATCCTGTTCCCTCTCACTTAATCCCTTACACAGCTGGGTTGTGCTGTGCCCCAGCCAGCCATGTGTCACAGTAAGGTAGTTCATGTACTTCTTTCTCCAGCTTTTTTCTCTGTGATGGTGTATGAAGTGACTGACTTGCAGGTCTAACTTCTCTTTTGTCTTTTTAATTGAGCTGTGATTTCCTTCCAAAAATAATCTTGGCTGTGAAAAGACCATAGGTTCCCTTGAAACATCCCCTTACAATGCAGGCAGTGTTACCCCTGGTTGCTTCTGTATCCTGGAGTGTGTTGAATACTTCCTTGTGAATTTTAGTTTGGTTTTCTTGTGTGTGTGCATGTGTGTGATTTTCAGGCTCCTCTTGCACCTTTCCATATGTATCAATTTCCATTTCCTACAGAGGAATTATAACCCAAACAATACCTTCCTGTTTGAGTTATTGTTCTCATGTTACTGAATGAAGGAGTCTGGTATGAATGACTTACAGAGTCCAATGGAAACCAGTAAAGTAATACTGACGTGTGCTGAAGTTTTCCACTAGACAAGCGATCAAGTGGCATTGGAGTGGTTGGTAAAAGTAGGGGAAGCAGATCAAAGGGAAGAATAAAAATCGATCTAAAATTTCCAGGCACCATCCGTGCTTTACGCTGAAAGTTTCTCTAAATACATCCCACACTTCTAGTTTAAAAAACTCTGAGAAAAAGGTTTTCTTGAGAGCTTTTTAGTGCTTGCTAAGTTCAGTAATGATGTGAAAACAGTCCCTCTTGAGACGGGCTCTTGGCTGTTTAGAAGATAGGCAGCTGTCCAGGAATAAAATTTAAAATGTATTTTATTGTCTCCCTTTCCTTCTGCCTGCCATACTGGCCTCAAATTTGGAGGGAATACTTCACTTGTGCCCTGCACAAAATGTATCTACCAGATCCCTAACACTTTGTGGTCATGCTCCTTGTGAACCAGAGCTGCAGCCTTATTAGCAACTTCTCAATCTTGTGATCAGAAGGGGACCTGCAAGGCTTGCTGAAGATCTCAGTGTGTCATCAAAAAGGTGCTGGGTCTTAAAAGTTTCAGCACCACGAGAGTACCTCAGAAACTGTGCTGCTCTCTGAAGTAATTTATATTTGTTTTACTTTTGGGACAGATGTTAGATGTGTTTAAAATGCAAAAGTTGTAACTGGGGGTGAGGGTGGGACTTGGCAAGCAGCAGTTTTCCTGAGAACCTGCTTGACCAGGGCTCTGCTGCGTGCTCCATGGGGGAGGGAGATAAGCAACAAATGTACAAGGAAGGCTAGAGGTGTCTTTTGTCTGGTAGCTTCAGGCTGGGGTTGTCTGTTTTATTCAGCAACAAAAAAAGGAATTGGGGGAGCACTGAAAGACCAGAGGGTTGCATGGAGCTGCTCCTCCACCCTTGGTGCTCCAGGTGGAGGCAGGCAGGACATGGTGAAAGGGGGGAAATGGAAATTTCTAGTTTCGTTTCCTAATTTTTAAAAAAGTGTGATTTCTTGGGATGGGTTGAACCCATCCATAAAAAGGACTCCAAATGCCTGGTTTTGCTCAAAAGGGAAAACTCCACTTTTTTTCTTAAACATATGCAAATTATTTGCTTGAAACAGCAGAATATTTGGGAGGGGACTTGCTTTAGCAGATGCATTGGTATGCTGGATTTTTTCACTCATTAGTGGGCTCCCTCAGACACATAGCTTTTATTGTATGCTTTCTTTAAAGGGTGACTGATGGAACTGAACGATGTATTCAGACTCTTCCTCCCCTCGCTTCCCTCCTGCCCTTACAGCAGCTCACAGAATATCCTATAGCACAGGATTTCACTGTTTCAGAATGGTGCTTGTTTCAAAAACTGCTCAGACCTGGAGCTAGAGATCACCAGAAGTGAGAGCAAAAGTTCCTGTAGACTCTGGGTGTGAAGGTTTGTGTCTGCAAACTGCGGCTGTGGTGTCGAAAACACCGCTCAGTAAATGTTGACTCTGATTGTTGAAGGCGTTGCCACATACTGATAACAGACAACTGAGCAGTAATCCGTGTGTCTTTCTCTTAGAAGTGTATTTTTTTTGCTTGACTTCCTTAAACATTGTTTTTATATAGTTTAGACCTGTGGCCCTCGTGATTAAACACTGCCAGTCCTTGTGAAATCCTCAGTACTGGATGAGGCAGAAGGGGGGAGCTGGTGTGGTTGCCATGAAGCAGCCTCAGCAGGACCCAACTTTGCTGAGCAGGTGAAGCACAAAGCTTCTCCCTGCCAGGGAGGCTGCTGCCAGAGCTGGTCCTGCAGCCAGAGGTGGCTCGCTCAGGACAGAGCAACTTGCCAGCCAACAGGCTCCTCTGGAGGGCTGCACACTCCACACCCCAGCAAGGGGTTAGGATTTGTGGCTCAGCTGCAGATTTACTGCTTGGGCTTTAGTGCAAGCCAGGCCAAAGTTTCATTGCCTATAAAATGGGGGAATCTTATTTATCCACCTGCCACGTGGCCTAATGCTTCTGGAGTGCTTTGGGGTTAGGTCCTGGCTGGGGTGAGCTGTCAGTACTGGTGAGTTCTCAGAGCCTGCAGATGTGTTCTGCAGCCGTGGTGACTTTGTGTTGATTATAAGTGAAAAATCTCTTAACAATGGGTTGTAAATTCAGAGTTGGCTGTCAAAACGTTTTGTGCACCACTGTTGTTGCTGCTGTGTGACACTGTTACACTTTCTTTGCAAATCAGCCTAGGCAAAACCTTGATTTAATCCTGGTTCTTCCTCTCTTTAATCCATGCAGTGAAGGGATCGTGCAGGTAACTGATTTTCCCTAAGATTATAGGATTTTTTTGCTGAGCTGTGTAACGATCATACATGCCACAGCTACACGTGCAGCTTTGTCGTGGACATGATTCAGAATTTCTTTCTTATGTGTCTCAACCTATTTTTCATGTTGTTTTCCCTCTCTTTTTTATGCATTTGCATTAAGTGAGACATTCAGTGCTTGCAGTGCCACTTTCCTTAGAAATAACATTAATAGATCACTCCTTCTTGCTTATTACTATATTTCATGCAGATCCTCTTGCATTTTACTATTTGTTTTTTTCCTCTGAGTTGTCATTTAAAATATATAACAATGTAATACAATTCATAGTGCTCTTTATCATGCAAATCTCCCAAGGCACCGTAGAATAAAATCAATAAAATCAAAAAGAAAATCAACTTAGTTCAGCCATGTGTTGAATTAATTCATTTTTTTAAAGCAGAGTCGGGGAGAAAGGATTTTTTTCACCTTTAATGTCTTTTCAGCTTTGTACCTCACCCCATTTTGTTTGCACAGCAGTCAGTGCCAAAACAATGATATTTTCAGCTATCTTGTAGAGGGTTGTAATGTTGATTGAGCTCCCTGATCCCAGACCAGCTTTGATTCTGTAGAGGTTACTTGCTATTCTATCAGATAGCGAGGAGGAAAAGCTTATGCTGAAATAGGTTGACTGTTTGATATGAGGGGGGAGGGAAGGAAGCCATCAAATTAACTCATAAAATCTCTATTTACAATGAATGGACATTTTTCCCTGTCTGTCATTATCATCTTGTCTGTAACCCAGTGACCCTGATTATCGTGAAGCTGTTTACAAGGTTCAGGTTAATTGGATTTCTTTAACTATTTCCCAGAGCTGTAAGGAGCACAGATACACTGCTGTGGAGTTCAAACAGCATAGTGAAACCTAGTTTGCAAGGAGATGGGCTTCTTCCAAGAGGAAGTCATTTTATTTCATACTCAATTAAGTGCATAGCAGCATGTACCTATCATTTGGCATAATATTTATTATACAACACCCTCTTTCATACGGATGTGTTCAGTTGTGTTTCCCACACAAAAATTACATTTTGCATGTTCAGCGAGAAATGAGCTTATTTTCAATGAGAGAGGCTTTGAAATGTGGTGGTTTGTTGTTTTGTTTTTGTTTGTTTTTTTTTTCCTTCAGCTTGATAGCAGTTTCACTGGTTTTGTTTTTATATGAAGAATCATGGATAAAATAGCTGTGCATTGCATGGCTGCCTAAATAAACGAGACAGGAGGATATAGCTGGGTGAGATCAGGACAGTACTTGTATACGCTTTGCTTTAATCTTCTTAGGATGCATGCTTATTCTTTAATGGCACAACATTGCACCCTCCAGGTGCAGTGTGTAATTGCAGGTCTACAGATAACCAACTTGTTACATGAGCTGAGTTTTTGTGAGCAAGCTTTCCTAGATCCTCCTTTAGTATTACTCACCCTCCTTTTCTCCTTCTTTTTCAGGCTTCTGTAGGCTCTGAGAAGTTGTTCTCCCCTGCAGCAAATAAAGGTAAGTGATCTGAAGAAATGTTTTCCTTACCTTACAACAAGAGATTTGAGTTGTGAATCCATATTGTGCAAACAGCAAGACATCAGTTTTGCCAGCACCTTTGCCATAAAGATCAGCTTTACAGGCTTGTCATGATTAGGTTAAAATTAAGAGCTGCCTTGTCTCAGTGTGGGGTGGGACTTCTTCCCTACCAGTCAGGTTTGTAACAACTGTCTTAGGGAGAGAGATTACTGACAAAGAAAAGTCAGTCTTTACTGTAGGCAATATGATTTTTGTCAGTAATACTGTCAAATCCTTATTTCTGTTTAAAAAACCACAATATTTCAGTGTTATGTGTATTATCCTTCACATCCCTCTCCTGCCAGTGCACACAGAGCATTTGTGTCTGCATGTCTCAGTTCTCCAAAGCAAGGTGGAAGGTGCTCAGCGTGTTGCAGAGTTTCAGCTCACGGCCTCCCACTGTTCCTGTTAATTGAGAGTTACCTGTGAGACCTGCTGGGTGTTGCTAAGAGACTGCACCAGTTCAGGTTCCCCTTGGGAGGTACAGCAACCTGCCTCTAAATACTTCAAGCCCTCCTTTGAGGACTCGGTACAGACATAAACTGGGGATATTCGGGTTTCATGTTCTCCCAGGGATACTCTCACCGAGATGGAGCAAAAATACTGAATAAACAGCCTTGGAGAGCAAAGTGTGGTTTGTGATGGAAGGCATGGCACTAGGAATGGTTCCAATTTGTCATTTGAGGAGCTTGATGGTGTGGTTCTGAATGAACTGTCAGTATGTGTGACTGTTCTGCAGCATTCCCAGCACTGAGCTACAGGATAAGATCATCTCAGAGCAATGATGAATACTAGGGACAAGCAAATACCCTGAAGAGGGGAGATGAGGCCCATTAATAAGAAGTGATGAAATAACCTTCTTGCCTTAATTCAAGAGGGCCAAGAAGGGACTAGTTTGCTGTTGTGTTGGGGTGGGTGCTGGCCATGGGAAGGTGCTGCAGTGGTTGTGTGCTCCATCACCTGGTCCAGGACTGGGCTCTTTAGCAGTGGCAAGTGTTAGGAATTCTCTTTCTTTCCAAGTTTTGCAAGCTTTTAATTCTATATGTGGAAAGCGATGACAAGCCCATTATGTTATTACATTTGCAGATACTTTTACAAAAGTATGCAGCTTTATCTGAAGGAAGGGGGGAAGTTTAAACAAATGGTGGGGGATGAGCGTTTCTCTTCTCTCAGCCTTGGCTCTCTGATGTGGCAAACCAGATTTCCCATATGGCACTGCCTCAGCAAAACAAAAATCTTGCCATTCTGAATAAATGCATGGCACAGAGATCTGCTCGAGAGGCTTATGTTGAAGTGTTAGCAGCTTTGTTGGCTCCTCCTCATGCTGAAGCCCGAGACCCCCCACCCTTCCATATCACAGAGCAGCTTAGCAACATGAGTTTTCAAAATACCTCCTTACTTCATGTGTGAATGGCTGTGAATTTGCTGTCTTGAAGTCTGTGTTCAAGGCTGTTTATATCCCTGTAACTGTTCCTGTTTGGTTTACTGTGGGTGTAGACACTGCCAGCTTTGGGAACATTAGGGTTCAGATGATGGGTTTTGTCTCAGATTTCCTTTTTCCTGGCCCTAAACGGGTGTAGCTTTGCTGGTTAGCCCAGGCTGCAGTCACGGGCAAACTCTGCCGAGGCTGCCTCAGCTTTCAGCGTTTGCCTTGAGAGGTGAGAGAAATCTGCCTGGGTGAGATTTTGTGCAGAAACCCAAACAACAGTAAATTCCACCCCTCACCCCGTTATCACTCCCGCAACGCCAGAGCCAGATTTGTCTCTCGCGCACGTAAATCAACGCCGCTGCGCTGCGACCGGGCTCGGTGGTGCCATATGGCTGGGAGGAAAGTGACTTTCAAAGCGTGGCACTTAAATTCCTTTTGTGTGATAAGAGCATTGATTTCAGCCCCGTGTTCTGCAGGGCTGGAGCCGTGGTGGCTGCACGGGGAGGGGATCAGCTCCACACGGTTTCCCGGTGGGCGCACATGCAGCACGGCACGTGCTCGGCCTCTCCCGTGGGCATTTGCACTGTGCCCTTCTTTTGTAAACACTTGTGCCTTTTTAGAGAGATATTAACTACCGAATCTGCAGCCTCTGTGCTACTGCTTTTATTGAAGGTAACCAGGCTTTTAAAACACAATAAAGTGGATTCATTGTCTGTTCCCACAAACTTTCCCTGGGGATGTGTCAGCCTGGCTATTTTGTTTTATGCCATCCTGGTTTATCAGCAGCTTAGCAATGCAATTAAGTATTAAGATAGACAAGTTTCGCTTATTTGAGGCTGGAACAGCTGTAAAACGTAACCTTTGACCATATTTCACAGCTCCACAAAAGGCCTTAGGAGCAGTGTCCTTTGTCTGGGGCTCTCTGGGTAAGGTTGTCTCATCCCCTCCCTGCTGGGGCCGCGGTGTTCCTCCTTGTGACACCAGTTCATCTGCAACAACAGATGCACGGCGTAGATGTCCACTTTGGGGACCTGTCACTATTATGCAGCAGAGAGGTGCCCCGACCCGGGGTGACCTCGGCAGTCACAGCTGTGAAATAGGCTGAATGGGGCACTTGGAGCTTCCAGGAGAAGAGGAGATTAAATTCTCTGTGTAAGGAAATAATAAAAGTAAAACCAGAGAATTCCTTATCTGCTGTGCTGACAGCTCTTTGTTTTCTGCCGCAGAAAAGTGTTTGTTTAGTCAACTTGTCTCTGCAGCACAGAGTTACAAGGGCATTTGCTGCTGAGAGACTGTTGTTACATCCTCCCGGTGAATAGATCGATAAACAAATAATAAAGGCCGCTTTGCTCTCTCATGCAACTCCTTTCTCACAGGAATTTCCCAGCTAGTCCCTTGCTTTTTCTGAAGGGCAAGTGGCAAGCAGGTCAGGAGAGTCAGAGGCAAAAGCCACGTCCATCCCTCTGTCTCCCAGTGGGTGGATGAGGCAGAGGGAGTGATGGTGACTGACAGGAGGGCAGACGTGCTGTCCATCTGGGGAGGTGAGAGGGATGTTCACCCCAGTCAATAGGAGGACCTCAGCCTGCCTGCTGTGATGATATTTTCAAGTGTGTGTGGAGTTAGGGTAGTTTGTATTTTAAGGACTTGAGTATCACACTCCTGCTGCTGATGCCCTCCTGCAGTGGGCTTCCCTGATGGGTCTGGCTGGAGGCAGTTGAACCTTCTCCCCCTTCTTCTTTCTCCATACCTGCTGTATACCAGGGAAAGCAGGAAAGGTGATGCCTTTTCTACCATAATAACCCTGCACCTGCAGCCTAGGACACCTGTGTTTGAACGCAGGGCTGCTGTTGGGGTTAGGGTGATAAAGGCATCTTAAAGTAGGTGTTTCCCAAATGGTTTTAGCATTGGCCAAGAAACAACTCTATTGCAGGGTAAGTGGAGGGTGAGCAGCAGCTAAAGTGTCTCAATTTATAATCCTGGGCAGGCTGTGGGTGTGGAGGTGCCACCTGTGAGATGAAGGGGTGTCCCAGAGCTTCCAGGACATCAGCTGAGATGCCCATGGAGGAGCCAGACCTGCACAGCCATGTCTGCTCTGTAGTCCCAGGGAGGCTCTGGGCAGCAGCAAGGGGACAGGAGCTTTGCAATTTCTTGGAGCCGACTACTTTGCTCCTGTCTTTGGATCCAAATCAAGCTGAATGGGGAGGGAGCAGTGTAATCCCTTTGTCTGGTGGCACAGAGTGACTGGCCAGGACCCAGCTCTGCCCTGGGCTGGCTGGGGGCTCACTGAGCTACCTGCCTCAATTTCCACCCCCTTGCAAATTGAAGACTAACGCTTGTCAGCCAAGTGTGCTGAGAGACTTAATTAATGAATGTTTATCAAGCAATTTATCAAGAGATCCTTTTAATGAGAGATTCCGTAAACAGTGCAAGTCTTCATTTTCATAGCAGTAATAAATGACAGTGAAAATAAGTCTCATCCTTCCCCCGCATAGGCACCCCCCAGGAAAAAAGATTGCCTACCCTCTGCTCTCGTTTCTCCCTGGGTTTCTAGGCAGAGGGCTTTGAAGTGCTATCTTTCATCATGAACTGTACACATCCTCAAAGCTCTAAAGCTCACAGCCTGTGTCTTATCCCTCTGACAAGAGGGAGCCAAGCTTTCTGGGTCTGCAGGTCGTAATTGTCAGCCATGGGATGCGCCGCAGCCACCCGCCCCAGCGGGCTAATGCAGCTTATGATTCTTTGAAGTTCCCTCTCTTTATTTTCTGTCCTCTTGACCAGAAAACTGTGCCTTGGGCCAGCAAGAGAGATTTCTTGTTCAGAGATGACACTGAGCCCTGACAAGCACATCTGAACCAGAGAAGAACCCTTGTTCCTCTGAGATCACTGCTCCGTAACGTTGTTGCCTTGAGGGGACTGTCTCTCCTTTTTCTCTCTTCTTCTTCTCTTCCTTTTTTTTTTTCTTTTTTTTTTTTTTCTTAAATTCAGCACTAAACTGTCACGCCGAATCATTTTAAAAGCTGCAACTACAAAACCTCCAGCGTAGGACATGCTGTTAAAACCTGATGGTTGTTACTGTGAGATGGGGTGAGAGGGGAAAGGAGGGGAAGAACGGGAGGACAGCAAGTCAGCTCTCCAGGAGGAACCTGTGAGTGCTCGGTGAAGCAGAAAACAACCTGAACTCAGCTGAGCTCAAAATCCCATGCTTGGCACAGGTTTGCAGCAGCACAGCTTAATGGTTGCTCAGTGCTGACAGGGGAATTGAGTGCCCAGTGTCTCCTGTGCTTGCTGTGCTGCTTGCGTGCTTTGCTCTGCTTCTGATCCTGTCTCCCTGGCCCTTTCTCCTCGGTTGTCAGGGTCAGAGATTCCCTGTCTTGGCTGGGACAGCATCTGCTGTTATTAGGTCCACTTCTCCTTCAGGGCCTCTGCTGTGCTGGATGTAGAGCTCCCCATCACAAGCAGGTCTGCACAGACACAGAGCCAGAAGTCTCACAGCACCTGTCAGGCAGTTAGCTGTGTTTCACATGAATGGAGATCAGAAGACATATTATGAATTTTCCCAGTTTTCTTGCATGGGGCCTGCAGTGGGGTCTGAGCTGTAGGAAAAGCAGAGATGCATCCTGTCTCTTGGTCTCGGTTTCCTCCCCAGGTTCGTTTGTGGTTTGTAAATGCTTGGAGTTGGCAACTCTGGATACCCTGAACTACTGCTAACTCCTGCTTCTGAGCTCCCCCAGCATCCTCTTTTTTAAAAGTTCTCTCTAATTCTGCCACTGCCTGGATAAGCACATTAGGTTTCTTGCATATGCATATACATAATTACCCAGTGGCCTGGGAAGGAGGAGGACTTTGATTTTCAGAAAATGGGGATGACATACCCAAGTCACAGCCAGTTTTAGCCACATTTCAGAACAAAACCAAATGCAGAAATGGTGCCTTAATCACAGTCTTCCTTTCTCCTTGCAGTTCCCTGATTTTTCAGGCCCTGTAAAGCACTCAGCTTTTCCTTTGGGAATGGGAGTGTACTCTCAGTCTCCCCTGTTAGCTATGTTCAATGGATCTAATAGTAGATTAGGATATAGCCACCCCTAGCCTTAGCAGCTCTCAGTGAAAATACGATAGACAAGTAGGAGACACTATTCCCCTTAACCACACTGTCTGTTCAACTTCCTAAAACTCAGCTAGACTGCAAAAATAGGTAATTTATTAGCTTGGACACAAACTGGTGCCTCCCAAAGTTGGAGCTACCTCATTCAAGCACTCAGGTTTTCTTGCTTGCACCATTTGCCATGCAGTTTGCACAGCTATCTCCTGGGCTGTCTCCCTCAAGTAGCCAGCATAGAGCTTTCTTTGTAGCTTCAGGCTGTAGCCAAGAGAGTTGAAAAGTTGAATTATAAACATTTCCAGGCCTTCTGGTTGGTGTCTTGTGTTGTGTTTTGTTATTTTAAGGATGTGGGGTATGTTGCTGCATTCCTGTCAGTGGGATTAGAATGAATAGGAGCAATACTGTAGGAGATAAAACGTGTTTAATTATTTATTTGAGTATTACAGACCAAAATTGCTTTTTGATTTAAAGCATCCAAGTCATGGATATGTTTTTGGAGTAGAGAGAGGCACGCAGAAACATATATATGCACAATTACCTAGGGTAAAATAAGAAATCTCTTTGCTCAACTGCCCTTCCTCTGCAGAATTTGTTCATTTCCTTAAAGATTTTAAATTTCAAGTGCGGCTTTGTTAAGTATCAGGGAAAGCTAACTGCATGCTGTGCCTTGCCCACCAAAAGGTAAATAAAATAAATAAAGTCTTCGTTCTATAAATGTTATGAAGTGGGTGGTTTATTTTCTTTAATTACACTTTTTATTTAAAATAAACTAGAAAAGCAAGATAATATATATCCTGAATGGGCTGGCACAAAATCATATTGATTGAGTAGGGACATTCTGGCTTTTCTCAGTTCATGTGAAAGTGGATGAAAGGACAATCAAGCTGTAAATCAGAAAAAAAAAAAAAAGAAAAAAGAAAAAGAAAAAATAAAAATAAAAGAAAGAAAAAAGGAAGAAAAAGACGTTCTTTCCACATGCTGGTAATAGTGCGTTCCTTGGGCTTTTAAAGGATGTTTGAAAGATACCTTTTTACTCCTTGTTTATAGTTTACTCATCTTGTTTTCTTGAGTAGCAAAAGTCAAGCCAGTAAAGTCTTAGTGCTGTTTCCATCTGCTGTCCCTGACTGCAGGATGCTGGTGCAGGTTGTATCTCAGCACCAGAAGGATGCTGTAGGGCTGTAATGTTAAGAGCAGCAGTTGCAACCCCCACAAAGCAATCGGGTCTTCTAGATTCTGCTTTTAAAATACCTCAGAGACATGTTTTATTCATGTAAGATTTAGTAAAGCTTCAGTTTCTCAGAAAATTAAACGCTGGGTACAAACCTGATCGGTGTGGATGAGCACAGTGGTGCAGGATGAGGAGAGGTGTCCAGACCTCTTGTAAAGGTCTAAGCACACCATGGCCACCGTGTCTCTCCATTTAAATCAGCCTTGCTCCTCCTGAAGGAAAGTCCTTCTCTGCAGCCCATCTTGACCTGTGCAAAGCCTGAGCCTGTGCTGTATTTTTTAAGCTCTGCCATGCTCCTTTCTGTGCTGCTCTGTGTTTCTGTTGGGGTGAAGGGGTTTGAGAGGTTACCATGGGCAGCTCTCCCGTGCTGTGTAACAGCCCATTAGGGACTCCTGCAGAGAGGGAACCCCTCTGCTCAGGGCAGGTCACAGGTACAGCTGGAGATCACCAGTAATTTGACAGGGCGGTGGGGGTAAGGAGGCTGGTGCAAGGGGAACTGCATCTGACCCCAGGGCAGCTTGTGTTTCCTTCTGAGCAATCAATGAGGCCAGGCCGTGCTGTTTAATTGCAAATGGATCTGGTTACTCCTTTGTGTTCGATGCATTCTGTGTCTCTAAGTCCCACTGAGGTTCCGGCCTCCAGCAGTGGAGACTAAAGGAAAAGAGGATGCTGACAGCATCTTGCTGCTTCTCCCTCTCCTCTCACCACCCCCCCAGAAACCAAAGGTTTCCTCCCAGGACCGGGAGGTGGCTGCTGAGCAGGGTTCTGCCTGTGTGGCTAGCAGCAGTGGTTCGTGCTATGTTTCTGGGGTTTTTTGGTTTTGTGTTGCTTGTTTGGGGTTGTTGTGTTTTTTGGTTTTTTTTTAATATTATCTTCATTTGAAATCACTGTTGTAAGTCCTATAGCTCCCCAGCCCTGGCCCACGGGAGGGGAGGAGGGCAGCCAGGTTCAGAGCTTGCTTTCAGCCCACAGGGCTGCTGCCTTTTTCTCCTCTAATAAGCGTGAGCAGTGCACACATGTGCTCACCACTTCTCTCACCTCCGTGCTTCGCTGCCCATCCTTCCTGCTAACAAGGGCTGAACACAGTTCCCTGTGGAGGCTGTTAATGTTGCTGCTGAGCTGCCCTGGGACTCGCAGCGTGAGGCTTTCCTTCCATTTCCACCACTCTGTGCATTTTGCCCCAGCTCCCGGGCTTGGATCAGCCCGGTAAAGCCATAGTGACTCCATTGACTTCACTGGATTTATTTGAGTTTGCACCAACATATAAGAGAGCAGGGCTTGGCATGGTGTTTGTGTTTGCGTGTCTGTGTTTCTGAAAAGGATGCTTGTTCTAGTTTGTTGAATTTTTCTCCAAACGGTAAATATTTTCTTGTAAATTGCTGGGACAGAAAAGCGACTGCAGTGTTTTCAGTTCATTTATTTGCTTTAAATTGATGGCAAAGTCTTACTGGAGGTAATAGGAAATTAAAAGCTTTCTTTTTTTTTTAACCATCCTGCAAAATTTATTGCAGAATTATATCCTTGCTATGGGATTCTGTCGGACAGTTCAAAAAGCCTGAGGAAAGGTCCTCATTTGCCATTAAATTTTAAGTTATTGAAGTCATTTTTATGGAACCCTGTTAAGTTTCTGAAGAAACATCTTGGTTTCATCGCTAATAAATTCTTTAAGGCTTATCCATAAGGGAATAGTCATACTTCCAGATCCCTATCCAGAGAAATGGACATGAACTTTTTGGCTGTTGGAGATGAATTCTTTGAAGATATCAGCAAGGTGAGCAGGAAAGCCTGATTGCACCCAACATCTTCTAGCAGTGTGAGATTCCAGTTCTTCACCAGTCAAGCCGCTAGAGTTTGAGAGGAGATTTGAGAAAAAATGAGTTGCTGATTTTTTTTTAAAGGTGAAAAAGATTGTAGATGGATCCATACAGGTAACTCCCGGTACAGGCGTTAAACTGAGACCCCAGTGAATACCATTGTGTTTGGGAGAGGTGCAGCCTTGGAAAAGAGGGGTGGTGCAGCCTGGAAGTCCCTGTTTCCCAAGCACTCCTGGTGCTTTCAAAATAATATAAAATAATATGTTCCCTGTGCTTTTCCACTGCATCCAGAAAAGTACACGGAGACTTCCTCCCAGTGAAAGGAAAGTATCAAGCTGGCTTTGTGCTTAACTTAGCACTCACAAGCGTCTTTTGTATGCGAGCACAGAACCACCTGATGAAAAGTGAATGGGCTAGGAGGGAAATAAAATTGTGTAATTACCAGTTTCCTTCAATTCCGCTCCTTCTCCCATTTTGCATAAAGCAGGCTATTTAAGTCTCAGCTGGAGTGAGGTTTGGTAATAAGCAGAAATCTCTGAACCTGCATCTGCTGATGATGTCTGATTAGTTTGTTCTGTATGTCCACATCCAGTATCGAGAGAGATCTGTCTCCTGAATGTTCCCTGTATCACAACATGAAACCCAAGAGTTTGTTCCTTCAGACCTATGACTCCTTGTCCTTGTGACATCCTAGGAGGTGTAGGACCAAGCAGCATCGCCAAAGATGACATCAGAGTTTACAAACCCACCTCAAACTGCATTGGCTCTTGAACATTAAACTGCAAAAGCAAAGCCAGAACCTGCTCCCTGGGAAGCTATCCACAAAGCTGGGTGGCAGAAAAGGGCCAGCCTTTTTGGATGAGGCAGCTAACATTTTAATTTTCTCAGTACTATGTGATTTGGCTTCCAAACAGCTCAGCTGTCCCCAGCCAGTTGCTCTGCTACGTGGCTGACCTTCTCTGGGCACTCACAGTGCAGGCTCTGCAAAGACAACCTGATTTAATACAGCCTTAATGGCTGGAGGAAGAAATTTACAGTGTGAGCATTGAATGTTTATACAAGAATGAACATTGCCATTATTTTTATTATTGAACCAGTCTTTAAAACTCATCTAGAAGCCGGAAACCAACAACTAGAATACATCCATTACATTCTATACTAATCAATTTAATAACCAAAGTGGAGCAGATTATTTTATACCTTTGATTGGATCAACAAACAAATTATCTGAGCATTATGTACCTTTTGGCCAGAAATATTTTTGCGTTACGGACCAGTCTCTGGACCCTTTATGTCATTCCAGCAGTTCATGCTATAAAGCAGTCTTAAGCAAATATCTGAGGACTCCCCACTGACAGTGACTGAGCAGTCAGCCATGCTCAGTCCTGAGGCCAAGGCAGAAAAGGGCCTAATTCCAGGGGTTGTGAGAAGCAAAATACTTTTCTGGAAGCCGTGCAGATGGGTATAGTTCAGAGACACTCTAAAGATGCTCAAGATGATGTTGTGAGCTGTACCAGGAGCTTAGATGCCCCTGAAGGCCTGTGTCAGTCAAGACTGGTCCAGTGAAAAATGTTTCCTGGGCTGCACTGCTTGTGTTTTTTCCCTCAGGAATACCATTGTTTTAAAGTAAGAAGAGGCCAGCATGGATACATCAAAACCTGAATTAGAACATATTGCTGCAGAAGTTCTCCTTTTCTCCCATCCCTTCCCTTCTTCTCCCCACAGTTGAAGAGGACTGGATTCAGGGTTTCAGCTCAGATCCATGCCTGCTGCATTCATTTCCTCCACCAAATGGACACAACTATAAACTTCTTTCTGCACCATTTCCTGCAGCCCTGTATTAACATGCCACCCAGGTGTCCCCCTGAAAAGCCACTTCTTGCTGAGTTTGCTTCTGTTGTTGCTGGCGGGCTCGCTTTGCCATGCTCACGGCAGGACTCCCCTCACAGTGTGTTAATTTTAAACAAACAAAGAGTTCCTTTTGATTTGGGAGGGTCTTTCCCATCAGGTCCTACCAGAGCTTCTCTTAAAAGGGAAGGCTGATTTTTGTTTTGTTTTATTTTCCCTTTTCCCCCTCTTATAATATGATCCCTGCAATTTTGTTTTCACTGAAATATTGACTGGCAGCATTGCAAATTGCCTGCATGCAGACAGGAGCTTGCCAGCACTTTCTTACTCAGCTAGCCGTCAAGGTTGTGGATTCCACCACAAGCAGTGCCAGGAAAGCTGTTGATCAAAAATATTCCTAACATCTGTGAGTCCTCTCCATCCAAATGAGATGTAGTTACGTTCTCCTTTTCCCCACGCTCCTTCCAAAGTGTTGCTTCAGACACCTAGAAAGCCCGAGCTGCAAATCATAAGCTGATCTTTGTTTGATTTGCAGCTCTGTTTCCAACTCTGCCGCAATCCAATATAAACTCCGGAGTGCCCTTCCTCCACTCAAAACACATGAAAAATCTCGGCCTCCACACAGAGAGGGTGCGTTTCTTTGCCCCGTAACTCATTTGATCCAGATGCTGTCCCATGCTGTCTGTAGCCACTGTGGTCACCAGCCAACAAGGAGAGTCTTGTGAGTGCTGGGGAGCGAGGGGCTCTGCTCCGAGCAGCCTCTTGGGCGTGCCTGGAGCCGGGCACACGCGTGTGCGCACAGACGCTGCTCTGCCAGCGCCAGGAGGGGGCTGGGGGCAAAGGGGGAAAAGCCTGATTTCCCTTCCACCCTGTTCTGACCACCACCACCAATTCATAAGCCAACTATTAAATAATTAACGTGCCCAGTGGGGCAGGAGGAATCAAAAGCTGTTGTGTTCCCAAGTTTTCTCTGGCTCCGAAAGGCACGGCTCGCTGTGTATTCTGGCACCTCCGAGCGGGTTTTCCTACCTCCTTCGCCTCCCCCTTATTATCCCGCATGTGTGCTGGAGAGGGAAGTGGGTTCCCAGCCCAGCGGGGGATGACTGTTATTTCAGACTAGCAACAGGGGAAAAGGAACAGCCTGTTGCCTGATTGATGTTTGTTTTTTGTGGAAAGACACCAAAGGTTCGTTAGAGACGGGAGGTTTGGGAGGAGGGGGGCGGTGGCGGGGGAGACTCTTGCTCTTAAGGAACTATTGTACCCCTGTGCAATAACCTGGCTCTGCACTTTCTTTGACTTCTGTGAATGTCTCAGCTGTACTGTTTTGGCCCCGGCAACTTTAGGAAAATATACACGCCACAGAGGCTTCAGTGAAAGCTCTGCGATGAGGGGGTCAGGGGAAAAAGGAAGGGGAGGAGGGAACAATGCAGTAGGTTTTGCTGTAATTAATTTCAAATGTGCTGCTCGTCTGTTCTCCTCGGGCTTCAAAGGGAATGAGGGGAGGTAGTGGGGCTTTTCCTACCACATCTGTATCTTTCCAGAGGTGGGGATGGAAAGGCATTTTTCCTTCCATCTGTGGGTTTGACCAGCCTGGCAGCCTGGAGCGCTGAGTGCAGCACAAACCAATGCTGAAAATGCTGTACTGTCTGAAGGGAGAGAAGAGGAGGTGGAGGGGCTCCTCTTCTTACCAGGATGGGTAGATGAAGATAGAGAGACTGAGGAATTTGGTATTGGGTGAGACAGATTTCTCTGCAAAAAGTTAATGGAGCACATTGTTTTAAATAAGAGATGTTGTTTGCTGATTTTCTTGGTCCTGAAAAGTTTCCAGGTTAGGGTACAGGTGAACTATGTGGTTTTAAGGCTCTTAAAGGCTTGGGTCAAACCCTGACTCCATCTCCTGCTGACTTTGCATCTTTGAAAATTGCCCTTTGTGTAATCATGTCAGAAACCAAGTAATTAATAGGAAACCTTTGGTATTATAGCATCTTGTAGAAACAGTTCCTTCTGGTTGCTGTTTGTCAAATATCATCTATTGGACTGTACGACCCACAAAACAGGGGCCTGGCATCTGCCATAGGGCCTTGTCCTTGTGTCCTTTGCCTTCAGGTCTGAGTATCAATGAAGTCACACAACTCTGGTACTAAGAGAAACAAAATGGTCCCATGAGTTATTTGGCTTTACTCCCTTCAACAAGATATCCAGATGCTTGTTCGATAGCCCCATGAATCATAGCCAGAAAAATCAGTAAAACAGAAATTTAAACTACTCTAAACTATTTTAGTGCTTTAATAGCTCTATTTTCAGATTGCTCTCTGCTTAGAATCTTGCACTGAACCCCTGTTCTGGTGGGTAATGACCTCTTGTTCAAACACATGGCTACTTTATGATCCTTAGCTCTTAGGAAAACCAACCTCAGTATCGGGTGGTGAATATTTCTGAAGTTTGGGCATAAGGAAAACATTTCTACAGTGTGATTGAAGGAAGTGTTCTCTTTTCTGGTCAGAAACTAATTCATTGCAGCCACAATACGCTGAGTACCCCAAAGGTACTTGAGGTGGGCGCTTGTTTGTGATACAGTCCTTTTCCATTATACCAGTGCTGGTTTGTGACTCCTAGACCTTGGACATACAGTGCTAGATGTTTCTATCAATTTTTGGAAGGTATGTAAATACTGCAGAGCTGTTTCAGACTATGTAGAGTTGTATGCCAGTGTTTACAGACTCAGAAATGAAATAGACTTTTCTGGACTGGCTGCTGTAAAACTTTGCTGATAGCATATCACCAAACATCCATGCAGGCATCACCGGCTGCTGTGCTTGGAGAGGGGTGGGCAGTGAATCTTGAAATTACTTCAGTGCAGGTTGTGATCAGGTGAAACTGGTGTGGAGAAACAAAGAAATGGTGAGAAGCCCACAGCTCAAGAAGGTGGCATTATCTGTACAAGGCTGCTGGAGCTTCAGACCTTTTTCTTTCTGAATTACTCGTTGAGGAAAGGGAAGTCACATTTGGAAAATATTCAAGCCTATCACCACCCCCTCTTTGTGGAGAGAAACCCATATGACAGAGGACAGAGATCTGAGTCAGGTCCAGGTTTAATTTCCTGGTCCTCTTCCATAGGAAGAAATATCCTTTCCATATAACTCTTGAGCAAACAACTGCATTGGCCACATCATAGCAAAGCATCCCATAAATCACATCCAAATAAACTTGGATTCCAGCATTTGCTCTTAGCCAGCGGATGTTTCTGTACCTTGTGCTTGCCAACTAATACAGAAAAGGAGCAGTACCCAAAGTCTCTGTAGAAACACAGCACATCTATTCCTCTGCCCCTTTGCTCACAGATGGATTGGGGACCATATCCTAATTCCCTGCACACAGGGAACAGCCACAACAGCACTTTAGAGCACAGCAGGGGTGTTTTGAATTTTCAACCTCTATTCTTGGCCATGCCTTTTGAGTTTGTCCCCACTCCCTTCTTCAGTTTTGACAATAAGGGAAGAAGAAAGGCAGAGAAGGGAGATAGGGAGCGAGCTGCTGTCCCACTGCTATAGTTCTTTCCATACCTTCTGTAGAGCTGATGGCTCAGAGTGCCACACAGCAAATCAAACTTTTGGCAACCGTGTCAAAAGGTCCTTTCCTAGTTACACTTCTTTACCTGTCAATTATAAGGCAAGAGAGTAAGGTATATTGTTAGCCTCACTATATTGTGATGTTTCTCTTGGAGACTTAAGGATCAGAAAGTTACTGTAGGTGAGGGTTTCGTTAAAGAATAAAACCAAAGCCCCATGGATGTTTTTGCAGGTCTAGCTTTTGATCTAGCGCAAAACTTGATTCAAACATTGGGTGGTTTCTGTATGTTGGAGAATATAAAGGCTTCAGCTGGTTTTGTGAAGGTAGATCTCAAAATCCAGGGTAGAAGCCAGGCTCAGGCTCTGGAGCTGATACAGCATTGTTAAAATTCCTCGTAAAGCAGGCAGAGCCACCCCATTCCTTGGCATCCCAGGAGGTGGGGGGTGCAGGTGCACAGAGGCCATTTATTCTCTCCATCCCTCAGCTCCACGCTGTGGCACCGAGGGAGCCACAGAAGCAGCAGATGTGTCTGTGCCCAAATGGCTCCCGCGGGTGCTTAATAAAACCATGGGAATCAGAATTTTCTTCTCTTTTTATTAGTTACAAATGATTTTTCTCTCCTTTAAAGGATTCCCACCACCTGTTCTAGTCAGCCAGCGCCGTTTGCTGTGAAAGTCTGTCTTGTTCTTTTAAAGGGAGAGGGGAGGGCTGGGGCAGCACAGGAGCCTTGGACAACTGTGAGTTTGCCTTTGGAAGGTCACAAGGGAAGAGCAGGAACAGGGAATGCTGTAGGGAGGTATTAAATGAGGCCTTTTTGTTTCTCTCCTCGTAGAGCATAAAAATGCCCAAGGCATGAATACTCTGTTCAGATTACTCTTGAACATTTAAATGTCTGCTCTGGTAATTTATAAAATGAAGGGGTGGGAAACTGCTTGCACAAGAAAGAAAAGGGAGACCTTTACCAGCATCCAGCACTGGTAACTGGGGAGCTGTTTTGCTCTGCTGTGAGAAGAGGGGGAGAAGGTGGATTTATCTTGTGGATGCAGCAGAGCTTTGGGCCCTGGGGACATGGTGTGGCATCAGAGGCCAACTGCTTCCTCAGTGCCTTTGTCTTCCTTTCATGATGGAGAATATCCCTGCTTCCTTCCTGCCACTCTTGGTTGTGCTGGGATTTTTCAGAAACATGGGACACCTAGTGTAAGAGAAATTTGGCTTTGGTTTTGATGAATTAATGGAAAAATATGTACTCATTCAGAACAGCTACTCCAAGCTTCCAACAGCCTGACAGCTCTGGGGAGTGCAAGGTCTGTGGGAGCAGCCCAGCTCTGAGCCAGCCTGTGAAACAAAGGGCTGGGGAGAATTGTTCTTAACACAGAAACACCTACTGTCTGCAAGGGTTTATTCTGTATTTTTCCTTATCTCCCATGTCTATATATGAAATAATGGGTGCTCTGTCCCTCCTGGCCTGATTTGTTTGTAGGGTGATCATAAGGTACGGTGTGATAGTCCAGTCATTTCCTTTAGCCATGAGCACTGGCCTGTGACAAAAACACTATTGCTTCTGTTTTTCATGTGACAATTATCTTACTGTGTGGTCCAAAAAGCTAGTATGGGCCAGTGTTAATTTTCCCATCTTCTGGGAACAAGCACGTGCCTCTATGTAAGATGAAGGTGCTGTTGTGATTTGGATACCAAGAAAACCAAAATGGATATGGCCAGGAAAGTAAGGAGGCAGGGCAGAGGGATGAGGATGTTTTGCCATGGTACATGCACAGCAGCCCAGCTGGGCAGGTTGCCTGTCTTCCACAATGTAGTGTCCCAGTGCTGCTTTGCTCTGGAATAAGGGTCCTGGCTTCTCCAGCATCAGCTGTGGTCCTTGTTACAGATGCATCCAAGAGCTGTATATGGCAGAAAACAAGTGGAAAGGCAAAGTGCTGGATTTGGGATCTGTATCCTTACTTCAAGAGCAAATTAAAGTTACTGTATGTGAGAAACAGCCCCTCCATTTTGTCTGTAACTGTGGTTCTGTATCTGTGTAGATTCTCCACCACTGCTAGTGCAAAGTGAAAATACAGTTCAGTTCACTGTGAGCATGAGGGATCAGGAGGATGGTGTAGATTTTATTACTTTCAGATATTTGGGCAAGAGGCTCTCATGCTGTCAGAGCTAAACCAAACTCTCAGCCAGTTTGCACGCAACATATGTGATAGATTTTGCAAGTGAATATGTTAATGCAAAAAGAGGTGGTTCCCTGAAACTAACCACTGGCAGTTTGGAGTGTTGTCCTCAAAAACAAAACCATATTGTCATCTAAAAAACAAAACCAGTAGCACCAGAACTTGGATTCTGCCTATTGAGAGATGAGACAATTAATTTGTAATCATTGAGTCCATTCAATTAATTTCTTAAAAGTAGGAATCCCCTCTCTGCAAGGGTCTAGTATGTGATTTTCAGTTAGTTTAATACGGGCTGAAAGATTTGAGGACCTGCATCATCACTGCCACTCTGTTTGTGAGCCACTTTGGTGTGGAATCTATAAATTGCTTCTAACCATGCTGAGATTTCCTCAGTCACAAATACTTAGTATTGATGAGTCCTGCCTCATGTAGAGGGCAGCACTCCTCCAGCCTGTGTGATCTGGAGTTGATGGGGAGCAGGTGGCTTTGGGTAGAGATAGCAAGGCTCAATTCCAGCTTCACCAAGAACTGCTTGCAGGGAAATATAGATTCAATGAGTGAAAGATATTGTCTGCTCTGCTAATGTGGAGTGGAAACTCTGAAGAATTAGCTTGGATTCCACTTTTCCCTCCTAATGTGCATGAATCTGGGATTCATGGGATTTGCCAAACCTGAGTTGCTGCTTAGCACTGGGCTTCTGCTTTCGTGTGTTTCTGCTGTTTGGAAAAACTGTGACATGGAGAGGACTTGAAGGAAAAACAGTGAATTCAGTAGGATTGTGAAGCATGTGAAAACAAGAATATGAATTATGCAGCAATTACTGTCTTGGAAAAGTATCCGCAGGCTAAGCCCTGATACTCACCTCTTTCTTTCACCCAGTACCGAAATCAAAATGCACATCAGTTTTGTATGAAATAATTCCTGTGATTAGCCTTCCAGATGTCTGAGTCTGTACTTGTTTGCTGCCTAAGACAGAGGTTAGTACTGTGGCAGTGCCTGCCCGCTTCAGCTCAGAGTAACATGGGGGTTGTGACAGTTGTGGCTCTGCCTGGGAAGCAGGAGAGGACAGTGCTGTGTGCTGCTGGACATGCCTCATCACCAAGAAAGCCAAATACATTAGTTAGTAGGGCAGGAAATTCTCTACTTAGTGGCTCTACCAAGGTAGAGTGGCTTGTTCATGTCAGAATCCCAGATGCCCTCCATGGGTTTGACAACCTGCAGCTGAAGGTATCGCTTCTGTACAGCAGCCCTGTAGAAATTGTTGTGCTTATGGCTCTCAGTCACTGCAGGGCCACTACAGTGTGTGCAAAGGGTCTCCAAGGAGGCAGCAGGAAAAGATGTGTAGAGCAAGCACTTGGGTTTACAAGTCCTGAGTTATTGTTTCAGAGTTTTTGCACATCCAAGCTGGCATCGCAGCAGTCGTTGCAGCCTTGAGCCATCCAGCACCCTCCAGCCTTGTAAGGTATCTTTCCACAGCCATAAATCCTCATGCAAGAAGAGGTTCAAGGTACCTCTTCATTAATAGGGTGTGATTCCATTGCAGTGCACAGGACTGTGTTTCTTTGTTAGATCTTGCTAGATGCCAGATCTTACCTCAAGCATATCCAGCACTAAAGTCTTTCCAAAATTTCTACGGTCCATTGAGGAATTCACACTTCATCAAAGGAGAGAGCTGGAAGGAGCTTTGCAGCTGCATTTCACACACTCTTGAGATCATCCTGAAGGAGTTTGCCTTCTGCAGTGCAGTGAAGTACTCTTTTCTTTTCCTTACTGCATATCAAGCCACTTCTTGTTTTGAAGGCAAAGCCAGTTGCCCCTGACATTTTCCTTCTTGAGCACACTGTGAAGCTGTCCTTCCCGTGGTGTCCTTCCCCTGTCCTTCCCCAAACATTCTCAAAGTTTGTCTTCTGTTGATCCAGGTGAGACATCTGTCAACATGGGGAGTGGAAACACAATCACAATTTCTCAAGAAACTGGAGAAAAGCTCCTCTATCATACAACTTTTATTATCAGTAGCTAATTCTTGTGATTCAACACCCCACGTGCATCTCACTCCAGTTTTCCTCATCTTTATAGTGGGTTTGTTTTAAGGAAGAATGGACTTTTTCCAATCTTAAAAAGCAAAGGGGTATCTGTGGCTTACTAATGCTGTTTACAAACCTTTTTTTGCCTGTGTTGTGCTTGTCAGTATCTGTGTTTATTCATTGCTCACTCTGTGAATTAAAATGTTGAGGCAGCTCCTGACATGCTTCTTCCAGCGCATCCTTTTGGACTGAATATTTGGTTGCCATAGGGACCAAATCCAAAGGGCACACACCATTCAAGTAAATGTTCCCTGATTAACAACTTGCAGCTTGTCCCTTAAATATTTTAATTATCCATGATGCAACTTGAAATGTAGTTTAAGATATTCAGTCTATTAACTTCAATATTTCAGTTTTTCTTAATATGCCATTGCAGCAGCTTTAGAGCTGGATTTTGACCATGCAAATAGGAGTGATGTCAGAGACCTCATGGCTCTTCTTCCTGTTTTTCTTTGTCTTGACCCTAAATCCTCAACAAAGTTAATGAAAAGAGGTACTACTGAGTAACTGCTAGTGAAAGAGAGGCAATTTGGTAACAGCTAAACATGTTGCTTTGTAGTAATGTGCTGCCACTAACTCCAAGTGAGGAATCTGCCTGGAAGGTGCCTTCAGGTGCCAGGAAATGGGGAGGGAGGGCAGCAGGGAGCTGCAGGATGTAGGGAGCTTCTGGTTGCAAATCACTGGTTCCACTTGACAAGCACTGAATCTCAGGCATTGTTTTCCCAAATTACAAGCATATTAGCACTACTGAGACAGTGGTTACTGAACTATGAGGGCTGAACTCAGCAAATAAATAAGACAGGACTTTGCTGATTTGTTCATGGTCAGTCACTCCTTTCAGTTCCTGTTTAGCAGAAACTGAGTTGCCTTGTAGCAGAACTTTCCATTCTCACAGCTCCAGCCATGACATTGGGTATGGAAGTCAGTCAAGTTACTGAGACAGTTTGTAAACAGTTCTGTTTGCTACCCTTTTAATCTTTCAGTTCTGACTTTCCTGGCCCAGAAAAAGCAGCTTTGGCACTTCAAATATTGATTGCACGCAAGCACAACAGGTCGTTTTCTGCAGTCTTCTGACATCTAGCAAAGGCCGCTGCAGACTGACAGCCATTAGAAATTATTGTTGCTGTCTTTGTCATCCCTGAAAACTGAAATGGCAGAGTTTAGCACAGAGCCTCCTAGACCAAGTAGAATGTGCTGATAAAGTGGGTCTGGCAGCCATAGAGCATGTGGGGTACGGGCAGGTCTTGTGTGTAGATGTGTGTAGGATGCTGAGGTGATGCAGTTCACATGAGTAGCACATACCACATTCCAGAACAGAGATCACAACACTACTTGATCTTTCTAACTCCAGTTACGGTCTCTGACCTCTAGGGAGGAAGAAAACTGTTGTCTGGCCTCTCTCTCTCTCTGCTGCAGTGGGGAATAGATAAATCTCTCTCCCTTCTTCCCTCCCTTTTGCCAAAGCTATTCACATGTCTGGCAGCAGAAAGCCATGGTGAGACCCCAGCATTAGTGCTGCCCCTCTACCTGCTTGTTTTCTTGCATTGCCTGATTTGGTGTTGTTTTCCCATGGGTATGTTGAGCCTTGGCCAAGGCTCTTTGAACACACCTGACAGTGAGCCAGCCAGGGGAAGAAGCAGTAAGGTGACACCCATGGTAGGCAGGAGCCTTCAGCCTAAAGGGTAGGGTATGAACTCGTCTTGATTAGCTGCAGTGGCATGGGTCCATCACCACTTAATTGGCTGCCAATAGTTTCCCTAATGAAGGATGATGGATGGTGCTCAGGGGCCTGCTTGAAGGGGCCAGCCCATCAGAAGCAAGGATGCGTGCAGAAACACTGCTCCCACCTGGAAAGGACGTGGGAGCTGAGCAGAGCAGCAGCACTCAAGAGCCTGAGCACGGATGGTTCCTCTTTTCCTTGCATCAGGACAAGCATCAGTTATCTTCCAGTGCAGAGATGGGAATTTCTGTGACCCTGCATACGCTTGGCTGGTTGGGGTAATCATCTCCTGTTCCCAGCAGAGATGATCTGGTGTTAAAGAATGTTCTTTCTTGCCTTTTTTCTGGTTTTGGTTAGTGAATGTACTTTCTCAGCCAGCCATTGACTTAACTGCTCCAGGCTGGAAGGTCTGAAAGGTCACTTGAACTCCCCTGGAACAGTCTCACGTTCTGATTTTGCTTTAAATGATTCTTTGGGAGTTTGGAGTTCTCTGATGTCATTAAAAAAAAAAAAAAATCAAGACCTTCATAAGACTGTGCAGATGAAACAAAATTGTTGTCTTAGCCCACACAGGGTATTAAGCAGCCTCCAGATCCGTTCCTTGTAGCAATAAGAAAAGGATTTGGCATTTAACCTCTTGAAATTAAACCGGAGTGTGAACTTCAATAGTTCAATCTTATCAGGGCTTTGCTAGAATAACAAATTGTGAAAAAATGTAATCATGTCTCCAATGTGACCTTGGCAGATCTGCCTCTGTGATGTGAGAGAGATTAGGTAACTCTAAGCAGATGTCTGTTTATTTTGAAAATAATAGTTATAAAATATTTTTTTCCCTGGTTTGTTTGCACTGCCTGTGAAAGCTATGGCAGGGAGAACTGTGGTCTGCATGGAGCTCTCTGTTACAGGCTGCTCTATTATGCTGAGCAGTAATTGCTCTTGGAGGTTTGAGTTATTGATCTATTGGTGGGGGGTTCAATTTCAGCGTAAAGACCTGTGTTCATGATTTAATTGGAGTGATTAATAACTCACTGGCAGGCTAGATGAGAATCGATATGGATTTCAGACAGCAAAAGAAATACATTTTCTCCTGTAACGTAGTAGTTTGATGGTTTATTATATGCCCTTGACTACTTAAAAACTGTAAGATTCCTTGGTATGTAGCAGTTTAGATTGTTTGAAAGCTTATACCTGGAGCTGAGTATTGGTGCTTGCTTGCTTTCATGTGGGAGGGAGTCTTTCCAATAGCTTATTTACCGTGTTGCTTTTCTGTCACTCAGATTAGGTGTACAAGATTCTATCACACATTAAAAAAAATCCAGAACAAAGTAGGGCAAAAGCACCCTCAGTAACTGCAAGAACCTTTAGTAACATCTTGTGGCCAGGCTGACAGAGGGGCTCCTATGTCACTGTTTTTTAGGCATTTGGCATCTGCTTAGGAGCAGCGCTGAGGAGATTTAACCCTGCAGCATTTGATCCACCATTATAGCCCTGGATTAAAAGCCTGTATGAAACTTTCAATCTCATTACAACACCAGCATCCTCAGTAGGTGCTTTAGCTGCAAATCCAGTTTCAGCTTTGCATTGAAATTTTGCCAGAAGCAACATTGGTAGGAAAATGCAGTGTGACTTACTTTGGGGGGATTTGAGTAGTGATCCTTCTTCTTTATGCTCTGGCCCCAATCCTTGTGTTTGGCACCCATTTTCATTCAATTCCTGCAGCTTTGGAGTGTTGTCATGCATGCTTACAGCTAACATGCCTGGATAGAGCATGGAAAGCTCCCAAATCTCTAGGAATAAAACATCCCATTAAAGAACCATAAAGCAGCAAATCAGCATCAAGTCCATTGGTCTTAATGCTGTTGCTCTCAGTTTCAAGGGGAGGGGGAGAAGTCTTTCTGTGCTGCAAGCTTTTGTAACAAAGGCTCTTATCTCCATAGCTGGCTAAGGAAAACATGTATCATAGTTTGAAACTACTTCTTGATTTGTGGAGTCCAATAAGCTTTCTAGTGGAAGTGCAGATTTTTTTATAAGGCTGATTAATCCTAATGACAGCAGGCCTTTTCTTTTTGATTAACATTCACAGACATCTTGGTATATATGATGTGAGAGAGATTATAAAATGTAAAATGCCACAAACTGAAAGCACTGATCTGGATAGAAAGTCTTTGATTTTAAGGAAATGTTTCTTTAGGAAATCTCTCCTACCAGTCCTCAAAGTACTGGAGTACATGTAAATTTGCCGTGCTTGACTTACCAATCGGGCAAGAAACTGTAACTGTAGTGAGAGTGTAAGGAGCCAGGCTGGGATGGGCAGTGCAGATCCCAGGAGGTGCTTGGGGCATCCTGAAGCCCTCAGCTGCATCAGGGTGATGGTGGCTGAGATGCAGGCAGAGCCTGGGAAGTGCTCTTGGGATGTGTCCATGTGGGTGTTGGAGGAGAGAGGAGCTCTCTCTGCTCAGGTGTGCTCCTAACATGAAAACTGTGGAGAGTGTCAACCCTTCACTCTCAGGAGTCTCTGGCTTTGTGTGTAAAATGTGAGATGCTTTCCTTGTCATGACATTATGAGAATGGCTTGAAGATATTTTACTTTTAAACTTGGGTGCTTCTGAAAGGGGAAGGAGGGGGGAAGACACCCTTGGAAGTTAATTTTGAGGACCAAGCTGACAGCTTTTTGCCACTGTTGCTTTCTTCTAGGTTGAAAAGCTGAAGGCTTGTTACAGCCCCAGCATACAGCAATCTAGCAGGTTAAATGACTTGGGCAACACAGTTTATTAAAACTGGCAAGTGCTCGCTCCAGTTCTCTTCCTGATAGTCAAGGCTGTCTGGGAGAGTAATTGATAGTGGCAGCTGTTCGAAGGGTGTTTCAGATTGCAGCAAGACAATTTGACTTGACAGACAGCTCTGTACAAATGAACTGAGTGATAGGGGATGAATCCAGACCAGGCAGGGGAAGGAGCTCCCTGTTGAAAGCTGCTGTGGTGCTGGGTGATGGGGATGGGCTGGGGGAGCCACGCTGGGAACAAAGACCAACTCCCTACATGGCAGCTCAGAGCCAGGCATGAGGCCTCCTGCTTACTTCCCTCTGCAAGAAAACAGTGCAGTTATCTGCAGAAGATCCATGAGAGGCCCATGGTGTTCTGAAGAGCCTGTGTCACAGAAGAACATTTTTTGACATGATCCAACATGTACACCACAGTCATGATGGAAATTTGGCCTTTGCTTCACGATAATGTTAAAAATGGTTCCCATCACATACCAGGGAGCCTTCCAGGCAGTAATTTGATGTGCAAGTCCCAAGTTTTCTTCCTTATTTTAATCTGATTTGCATTAAAATGGGGGGAGGATCTTGATGTTCCCCTGAGTCTGATAGCCTCTGTGTTGTAGCTCTGCTTGCCTTACCTTTGCAGACCAAGCTAATTGTCTAATGTGTTAAATAGTGCTAGCCTAACATGCAATAAAAAAGTCATCCATATAAAAGCAAAAGCCAGCCGAGGATAAAGAATTAGCACTTAGATATTGATTTTCACTTGTAAGCACTCTGACAGTGTCAGTGCTATCATTGCCAATGCAAAATGCTTTATTCTCTCTTGTGCTTATATATGTTGCATATCCACAGTACATTATGCAGTACTCTGAAAGCTCAATTTAAAAAAAGAAAAAAGGTTTGCTGAAGTTCATTGAATGCTCTCTATTGGTTATTCCTTTGTTTTGACCTACTCCTGTAAAATCATGCTCTTCTGTACTCATTCTTCATGCTGATGGTTCAAAACTCATCTCTGGGACTCATCAGCCAGCTCTGAAATACTCAGCTTCTTGCCACATGTCCCTGTAATTCCTGTGGTGATGCTTTTGCAGTGTTTCTTGCTGGAATTATAATATGGAGCAGGGTTCATCGTAGCCAGCCTGGCTTATGTCTGTTTTCAAGGATCTGTACAGGGTGGATAGAGAGGGTGCAGATGGTGCCTCTTTTGTTTCTTGGGAAATTGCCATTGCTAAAGATGTCATTGATGGATGTAGGAGAAGGATTTCTTTCTCACATCACCCCATCACCCTTGCTGTTTGAATACAAGGAGGGAGGCTGCAGAAAGACGTCTGAATGACTCCACTTTTCTTTTTTTCAAGAGACAAAGGAAAGGCGTGCAAGCAAGATTAGATTATTTCCAATCACATTGTACGTGTGTTGACAGTCCCCTTTCAGCAGCAACCAGCAGCTTGCAAAGAGCAAGAGGTAGGGCTGGAACTGCTGTTGCCTTAAGTACTGTTTGTATAACAGTAGCTGCTTATTGGAGTTCTCAAAGCAGCCTTTACATGTTTAATCCCTTGCACTTGAGCTACTCTTAATCAGCTTGAAAGCAAATTCCTGTAACAGAAAGGTTTAATTTGTGTCTGGGACTTTCTGTATTGTGTTTAGCCTGCAAGGCTGTGTAGTTACACACTGGCAAGCATGTCACCCTGTGCAGCCATGGGGAGGTGGATGGGCAGTGCCTGTTTATTCCAGTCACAGATCTTGTGTTTACTGCAGTTCTGTATTGGATCCCTGCTGATGGTCTTTCGGGTTCGTGTGGTTCCTTCTGAAACACTCTTTTTTTCAGCAAATTCAACTGCTGTTGACCTTGGGGGTTCCCTTAGACTTCAGCTCTTTTTTCTACACGTTTACAGCAGCAGTAGCTAAAACTCTTTGTGCTTCTAAAAGTTCTTAAAAGTTATCATCTTTAACAGGTGAAATTGGAATCGGATGGAGCCCAGTACACAGGGAGGTTGAAATTTTGCAAAGTTCCAAATGACAAATCAGTAGATAAAGGCAGCAAGAATGAGTAATCCCACGTTGGGTTTATTTTTCTTATTAGAACAGTTTCAGCCCTTTCTCCCCTGTCTCTTGCACTCAGACATAGCTCATCCCTGTGAGATCAAGACATGTTTCACTGTCTGTTCATTTAAGAAGACCTCTCAGTGGAAGAAGTCCAAAGTGTTTGGTTAGAATATAAACAAAGTGGGCATGCTGAAAAGGGGTAGTGCTCTGCGTGGTAGAGAATGGCAGATGTGATCCAGCCCTCCCATAGCATGGCTGAAACATGAATCATTCCAAATGTCAGCTTTCCTGTGAAAGAACAAGCTGAACTGACATGCGTTCAGGTTTAATTAAGGTTGAATTATTGGAGCTGACTGTCAAGTCTTAGGCAAATTGGCTCAGCCTGTTATCATTAGGTATGAAAATTACTCTAGGACTCGGTAAAAATAAACACATTTTTGTCTCTAGAATGTTGTGGTTTGGTCTGGAGGGTCTGTGCTTTTGTCAGAGAAGTTGTGTAAAGCTCCTTGGGCCCGTCTGCTCAGAAGGACTAGATTAGGTGCCAAAGCTCAGAAATTTTTAAAAGGATCTCAATGAAACGTGATCCAGCTTGTACAAGAGGTTATATTCGGTTTCTTTCCTTGGGATTTTTCCACATGTGACCAGCAGCCTGGTCAATTGGAAGGATCTTGGGCATGCAAGAGTGTAGTTCCCTTAGGATAGCTATTCAAGCACCCTACAGAGAAACTGCAGAGTTCGAGATCCTGAGGAGAATGGGCAACATCCCTTGAAAAAATCATTGAAATTAATTTCCTAAGGGATTTCAGGAAGGTAGCTCAGAGACTTTCATGTGAATGGAAAGTCTTGAACTGGAGATTTTTGTGATATGTATGATGGGTCCCTTCCCTTCAGCCACTGCAGTTCACCCTCAGTCAGCCTCATGAAGCAGCTTAGCTCTCTTGTAGTATATCACAGCCATCAGAAGGGAATCTGGGTATTTTCATTGCTGTGGAGAATGAAACACAAAAGCATTTCAGTACTGCAAGCCAAGAGATGCAAGCTGGCAGCAGAAATTAGTCATGTACCCCTGGTACTAATACAGCCAGGCCAGCTGGTCAGTTCAGTCAGCAAGGGAGCACAAGCTTTTGCTTTGAGAAAATTGCAAGTGAGAACTATGTTGAAACCAGAGGGAATCAATGGTTGTACACAAAGATGTCTAACAGCTGCTTTTAATGCGAGACTTTATTGATTTGTTTTGGGTCTAATTGACTTTTTACTCAACTAACTTTTGTGATACCAGTGTGTTTTGAATATATACCATTAGTCTACGTTGCCTATAATTACACAATATGAAGTTTAACTCTGTAGGAGGAGGCCTGTTGGATGGAAAGAGCTAATAGGCTCTCAGGAAACCTATGGTCAGGAGTGAAACCCAATTGCTTTTATTGGGTAGCTCCTGAAAAAAGTAGGATCTACAGCTGTGAATATACTTTCTCCTGAGTGCACTGTGTGGGGACCCCTGGCTTGACAAGTCAAAGACAATTTTTCAGTTGTTAGTAGTAAAACCTGAGGAAAATTTACAAACATAGGTGGCATCATAAAAATAACAGTGCACAAGAGTGATGTGAATTTGCTTTTAGAAATAAATTCTTTGTCACTCTGAGTATCACTGAAACCAAGTCTAGTTACTCCTCAAAACCAGGGTACATTCAATGCATGAACTCATATTTGAAAAATAAATTAATTGAAATAAGGGTTAGCATTTTATTTCTTGTAGGGAATAATTTAAGACCTATAGACATTGTGTCAAACCTGCAAAGCTATATAAGGTGCTGGAAAGCACAGGGTTGATTGTACTTGGTGCCACCCAAAGAACAGGTGTTTGGAAAGACGTCTGTTGATGTTACGTGTGAATTTTAGGTCACAAGTCCTCAGACAACTTCAACTGATAAATATAGTTCATGTGGTTCCATTCATACTCTTCTCACCTTCTGGCTTCATATATATTTAGTGATGGATGGACAGATGGACGGATGAAATGGTGCAATGGTGAGAGTGCAAGCAGAGCTAGAAGCAGTGGGGGGACCTGCCTTTTATCTGAAGGAAGGAGATGCCATCACCACATGGGCATTTTCTGAACAGAAAGTGAGCTGGTGTGCTACAGGCTCTGATTCACCACTGTCCTTCTCTCATCCATTGCCAGCATGCTGGTGCTTCAGTCATCAAAGCAGCAGCAGTGAGGACTCCAGCCTCGCATGGGCTGCATTCACAAGTGTGGCCAAAATTAGATCACCGTGTGTGTTTGCTTTATTTCCACACCTCCTACATCAGGAACTGGCTCAGTCCTTTGATGAGACAGGAAAATTTCAAAGGTGGAATTTGTTCATGAGGGTGTTGGAAGCATGTTAATGAGTGTAGGTAGCACCTCTTGCGTGTCTGCAAGCAAACTAAACACAAACAGTTCCCAACACTGTCTGGTGGATAACAAAAGCATCTATCCACCATAGATGGATATCTGATCTGGATCTGTCTGACTTACACTGTCTGTAGTGTACTTCTATCTGTAGTTACTTCTATCTGTAAGTCAGATAGAAGTGCTGTGTGCACAGTGGTGTGTGTGCATATGGAACACATGGCTGACACTAGTTTTGATAACCATGAACAGTTTTTCTTGTAATTGTGGCTTTATTTGCACTCAAGGATACACAGAATATGTTGAAAAGAAGTTACAGTGGGAGTTAATCACATTCATGTTGGTTGTTTCAGTTGTCTTTGAGCTTTCAGATGCTGCTTGATCTGCAATATTTCTTCTTTCCTCCCTTTTTCCTTTTTCTTTCCCAGACTTTAACTCTTAGGGGTTTTTGTAGCTTAATTTGGAAAAATGGAAATACGTGGCATCATAGAAGGAGTAATTCCTTATGGAATTCTCCCTCTAGGTACATTTTGCAAAGTCACAGCATTCCTGATAGCTTTGACATGCCACACACATAGGTGTGTGCAGTGCTTAGGGTGAGCAGGACTACACTTGAGTGCTCACTGCATTTCTGACTGGATGTTTCCAGCCTTCTTTTTTCCACACAAGTGTATGGCCAGGGGATGGCAATCTCACAACTTTGCTGCAGAACTGTCTCATCTTTTCCTACCTGAAGATCCCTGATAGTCTCTTCCTTAGGAGGAGTAGGTAGGGTAGCCAGGTAGGGTTATCATTAATAATCAGTGCTTGGGTAATGGTGCATTGTAGCTGGAGTTGAGCCTAAATACAGTGTAGATTACCTTAAAAGAACACTGAGCAAATGAAGTACCTTTATGATCAGGCTTGTGTTGACGAGTTCATTATTAACATTAAAATTTAGACTGAGTAGGAAATACTCTAGCAGTAACTTGAGAAATGTTCACCCTCCTACTGCACATAACCCTGGGACTCTGTAGAAGTCACAAAGCTGTATGTTCTTTTAGTATTCTCTCATTTAGTGACAGCTAAGTCTCTTACACACAGGCTAACAAGTACTGGAGACTGGGCAGTCAAGGACAGTGGAAGGACAGACACACAAACACACATCCATCTTGTAGAGCAGAGCTCCCACGAGCTGAAACTTGGCTTGGTTTTTCTCAGGTTTATGTCCTGCCCATCGCAGAAACAAACACAGACCTTTCACCGTGTGCTTTGTTCTTTTTTTCTCGTTGTTCCATAAGGTCCCACCTTGAATGACAAGCCCGAAGCGAAAGCAGCCAATGTCCCAAAGGTGTCTGGGCTAGAGCGGAGCCGGGAGCTGAGCACCGACGTGCCCTTCGCCCTGCCTATCCCCAGCCCCCAGCCAGTAGCTGCTGTTGTGACTTCTACTTCCTCAGCACCCACGTCAAGCGCCAGAGCGAGCCCACTGTTGAAGAAGGAGCCCGTGATTTCAGCACCAGCACCACCCAGGCTCACACCTCAGCCCCAGCCTCGGCCACAGTCCCAACCTCAGCCTCGGCCGCAGTCGCAGCCTCAGTTGATACCTGAGCTTCGGACCCAGCCTCCCAGCCACATCCCTCCACCTCTCAATTACCAAGTGCATCACCAGGTGGCCCACAACGGACTCAATAATATCAGGTATGGGAGAAGGATGATTGTCATCTTTATGCTGCTGCTGAGACAAAACTTGTTTCAAAAGGGATAGGAGTTGCTGGGAGGCGAGACGAGCGCTCTTACTGGATAAGGTGCTCCGTGGTTTGGTTATTGAACTTCATTTGCTGACTCCAGGGGCTGGAATTTCCAGCAGTGGTGGATAGCTGCATTTGAAAATGCTCCCTTTCTGGGAGAAAGGTGTGTGTAACTGTGGGGTAAAGTTCTTTTACATCCAGTTTCTAGTGGAATTTTACACCACCTTGTCTGATCTGGCCAGTTTTTGCCTCAGAAATGTGATGCTATTGGAGTTTGAGGAGCTGCTTTGTTTCATATTCAGAAAGACTTCAGTTCAATAGAAGCTTTGTTCACAGTTTTGTTGGTTCATGAGGGGTTTTGTTAGTAAAGAGGGATATGTATATTGGAAAATGCTGTGTTCCTTATATTAGGACACTGGGCAGATAGAGAACTGTGCTTCATTCTGACAAGGTCAGGTGTAGCAGGAGGCTTAGCTTTGTGGTTTTAATTGCTTCTGTCCAGCAAGTAGGATGAATGTAAATGGTATGGAAACAGAGTTTGTGGAGACAAGAGTTTAACCAGTCTACTGGAACCTGTATAGTCTTTTTGCGGGTACAGAAAAAAGAAAACCTGCCTTGTCTCCCAAACCAGACCTAATCCAGTTAATCAAGATGAAAAGACTGACTTAAAACATAGTATTTGGCTGCATAAGGGTCAAAATACAGAGAGTTACCATTAATGTACATTTCATAGTATCCTGCATACTTAAGATCTCTTGTGGTTTTACCCTGTAAGTGCCATCATAGTATAAATTACTAATAATATTTCAATCTATTAAAAATGTCTTCTAGGTTTATATTGCAAAAAATATTGATACCGTGGGAATTGTGCTCAATAACAGCAGCAGCCATACTGCCTTTCATCCCACATAACGTAGATCACTCGCAGTGGAGTAATAATAATATAAGATTTAAAATACAGAACTATAACATGGCATGTGTTTGCATGCTTGTGTGGATCCAACCACACAGCATGGACAGCAGATACAACCTGGTCGCAAAGTCACTCACACTGTGCAACTCTCTGCAGCCAGAACTACAGGGAAAGAAATTAAAGTAATTGCATTGTGTGATCACAAGGATGCCCATGGCTACTGCAAGGTCATCAGAGGCTAGATTAAGGTGCAAAATCCAGCTGGTTCTGTAGCCTTCATCATTTTCTCATAGGTAGCTCTAAGAATTGTAACTTTCTCAAGTACCAGAGGAAACATCATTCCAGAGAGCCCAAGCCCCATCCTGCCCTGTTGGAGAAGTTCATTAAAATTTGTTCATGTCTCCACTGCCATTAAGTAAAACAAAAACAGAAGCTGGGGGAGATCAGTGTTACAGGGTGTTGTTGTATCTGGTAGTGTATTTATTGCACAGTTTCAGACCTGTATTGTAATACACTCTTTTTCTCTGTCTCTCGCTCCCCTCTGCCCCCCATCTTTTTCTCTCTGCAGCCGGAGCAGCAGTGCTAGCAGTGCAACAAGCATCAGCCTCCCGAAACACCTTCCCCTCTCTCCTCAGATTCCTCCACACCATTCCTCCGGCCCGGCTCTGCCCCTCTCCATCTCTAATCTTGCTACCTCGCACTTCTCTCTCAGATCACAGACCCAACACCAGCACCATCCGGCCATGTTCGCCACCCCACCCACGCTGCCACCTCCACCAGCGTTACCCACCAACAGCCTCGTGATACCAGGGCACCCTGCGGGTAGGTTCACTTCTTATTCCAGGGCTGATCTCCCGTGCATGCACTGGAGGGTGTTGAGAGATGGGCTGGCTGGTGGGCAGGTAAAATAAAGTCATGCAGACCCCTCCACAGGCAGCGTGTGCTTATGAAACAGGTAGGAGACTTGGACACGTTTTGCCAGATGAGAGATTCTAGAGTCAGTGCTGTAACTTCCTATAAGAAGTCTTCAAAACAAAATTTTCCAAAAAAAACTTATCCTTTTTAGGGCATGAGTTGTCCAGTGTGGCTTTCCAAGAGTCGACAGATGCTTTTTAGATTAAGAAAGGACAGATGTACAGTTTGTCATTCTCCCCTTCTTTCTCTCCACTCAAATGAAAGCTGCTGCTGTTAGAACTGATTTGAAAAAGATGTTTCTAATTGTCCCAGAGGTGGTTCTGAGTGACAGCTGAGCAGCCCCCCACTCCTGACCCCCACTCTGATGCTTTGACAAGCACCATCCTGCCAGCAGAGCAGGATCCTCTGCCTGCAGCAGCACAAGCTCTCTGTGTGCCCATGGCAGCTTGGCCTTTCTCTCTGAGGCAGAGACAGCTCAGCAGACAAGCTCTGCTGTTCAGCTCTCACAATCTTTGCATCCTTTCAAAAAGTTTCCTTTGTTCATCCTGGACCCCATTCTATTGTCACTTCTGCCCTAAATGTCCTGTTTACAGCTTACCCATTAGCCTACAGCTGTCCCTGGAAGAGACCCTGGCAGCTGGAGACTTCCCTGCAACTTTATTTTGCTGGGGCCTCCTTTTGGTCTGGCACTTGACTCCACAACTAACTCAGCAGGGATTAAACGGGACAAATATTTTGCAAAAAACGTGCCCACTGTCTCCTATGAAGCCAGTTAAAGGAATAAGGAGAGGGCAGATTTGCTGTGGAAAAATCCAATGGCTTTACATCCGCTTTTTTACTTCCAGGAGCTAAATAATCTCCCATTATTTATAACTGCTGCTTTAGATGAAAGAAAAATGTGAATTGGCCCAAAGTGAGCTCTCAGAACGATGGTAGACAAAAGTGCCTTGGGTTCCTAACCAGAAGCAGGACCACATAGGCCAAAGCTGCTGGCTTTCACAGGCCCTGGCACCATCTAGAATTTCAACCACATGGCTGGGAAGATGTTGGCAGCACTGTGGGAGACCTATTCATTGCTTCCTCTGTTTAAGGCAAAAGACTACTGTGATGGAGACTTTGAAAATATTGCAAAAGGAAATAGCAGTGAGCGCACTAAAAGCATGATATTGCAGTCCCTGAAAGCAAGTATGTTTTCACCATTAACTTCAGGAGGTGCAAGATCAAGTGACCTATTCACATTCAGCAGCTTGCCAGGAAGTGGTAACAGCCTTGCTCCTACTAAAAGGATTTCTCCTGCAATTTAAGCAGGAGAAGCCTAAGTTAGTGGAGGGAAAGGTCTGGGCGTCTAACCCTGCAGACGGTGAAATGCCTCTTGTCTGCATTATAAGAAATGCCTGCAAACTGGCACTTCATAAAATCGATGCAGAGTGCTCCATAGCCAGGAGCTTCTGCTGTCATTCACAGAAAAGTTTCTTAAAAGCAAACAGTGTCACTGAGCAGTCCTGAGGAGCTGGGATCCAGCTGCTGCTAGCAGCGCAGTCCTTGCCGTGCCATTGGAGTGCATGTGTGCTCTTAGTAAAAGTGCCAGCTTAGAAAAGCCATCAGAGACAGTACAGCCCTTTGAAGTCTCCTTTTTGTCATCTTTTTCTACCCCTGCTTTGGAGGAAAATGTGCTCTTCCTTTAAATTCACTTTGCCACACTTGTCACCATGAAGCAGAGCTCAGAGCTCCTGCGTGCTCTGACAGTACAAATTCAGGTCTCTGAGTAACACAAATGCACTTCTGGTAGCATTTCTTCCCTTTGAAACCTAAAGCTTATACGAGGGACCCAGAAGCAACAGTTTTGTGGGCTGCTGCCCTCTACTCAAGGGCATTAAGGCTGGTCCTGATGTAGGATGAACAGAGGAAACAGTGGTCTTTGTGTCTTCTCTTCTGAGCATGAGGGTACCTACCAACATTAACAAGATCGATCTTTTTCTGGCATACCCACCTCATGTGTGCACACAGAGCAGCAGTGTTTGGGTGTTCAAAGGGTTGCTCAGTTACTCTGCTCCTAATTATGTGGGTTCATGGCCAGACCCATGGGATGGGGCGTTGCTGGTAGGCAGAACTTAGTTCTCATCCTAACGTTGCCCAGAGCCCCACACAGAGCTGGGTTACTTCTTGGCAGTCCCATCCTTACTATGAAGCAGCCACTCCTCCAAGTGCCACACAATTTCCCCAAACATTTCTGGGCCTTTTTTTTTTTTTTTTTTGCAAATCTATCAGTCTGACTTCAAGTCTCTTAAAGAAATTGGATATCGGAGCACTTACAACTGCCAACTCGCTTTTATCTCTCCCTCCAGAAAAGTGGATTATCTTGATGCTAACAGAAGGATTTAGTTTCTTAAAGTCATGCCAGATTTAAATGCGTAAACACACACACACATATGAAATCATGCTCATATTCTCTAAAGAGTTTAGGTTTTGGATATAAGTGCTTTCAGCCTAGGGTTTTTTTTTCTTGTTTGCTTGCTCCAAGGAGAACCCATTACAGACTTTTTTGCTTCAGTGCTTTAGACTTCAGTATCAGAAGTATATGTACTTTCTGCTTTTGTATTAATTATTATAAAGGCTGTAGCAGCACACTGTACCTCTCTCAGCAGTATAGTTATTACTGGAAAGTAAATGACTTAGGTACTCAAAATTTGCTTTCAAAAGTGACTTTCAATAGTATGTAGGCTTCTAAGTGGTAGTACACAACTTGAATTTCCCCATCAGAGTGCCTGTTTTTATAAGATCTTAACCATGTTGGTACAGAAAGCAATTGATTCAGAGACTTCTAATGTTAATCTAAGAATGTAAGTAAAAGAAGCACATGTATTCTCTTGCCCCTTTACATTCAGTGCTGTAGTTTAAAAGGGCTATTACAGTAACAATGTTCAAGTTCAGTAGCAAGTAGGTGAGTCAGGAATGGATATAGGTCATCCACAGATGATGGCACAGGTTGCTCTCAGCTCACAAAACATCTAACACATTGGGTGCTGACTCCTGTTTGAAGCTCTTAGGAAAAGTCACAGATAGATTTAATTGATACCATCAGACATTTATGGGGAACTGGGCATTTGTTCATTTGTTACTGTTCTCAGTCACATTATTTCTGAAGTACTGGTATCTTCCACTGACCTAAACCACACTGAAATTCAGTGCAATTTGGTTCTTCCAGAAGAAGCTACTAAGAGTCCACGTGTCATATGGTGGAACATTTTGTTTTCTGCTGTCATTGCAACCTTCTTGAGATATTGAGCCCCAGTTCAGTTTCTCCTCTTCCCAGTGATTCCTCCTCTGTATTTTCTAATAGGAGAAAACCTGGAGGAAAGGACAAACAAAGCAATTATATCCTCTTGGAAACTGACCAAAGCACTTCTTAGTATTTAAAATCTCAAAAAAAAAATTTGCAAAGAAGGCCTCAATTTGTCGATCGGATGCTTCTGGTCACTGCATGCATGTCTTGGGGCTGTGAAGGAGGATGACACAGGGATCTGTCCAAGCAGGGAGTTTCCACCCAAATCCATGGTTATCTCATTGCATTGTAGATCATGTCAAAATTTTACCTCTTAAGTACAAATATGTTGGAGTGTAATGCCAGTGTTAGGCCCACCATCCATTTGCCGTGTGCATTTATGCTTCTGAATTGCAGACCTCCAAAGGAAACAGGTCAGTACTACTCATTTTAAAGCAAGTCACTGTCCTCAAGGGTGCTCCTCAGCATCTTGCTGGTGCGGGAAGGTCCGGCCACCATGCTGTGAGACCAGGCCCTCGAGGTCCATTCCCAGATCCAATCTTGGTGCCGCGGCCGCCAGGCGCCGGGAGGAGGAGGAGCGGTGGGAGCCGCGTGGGGGTAGCGGGGCGGG
>JAAWXA010000024.1:6836880-6859313 GCA_038090715.1 Florisuga fusca
GTGGGGGTAGCGGGGCGGGGGGGCCGGGGGGGATGCTTGCTGACCCCCCATGATGTTTTCTGCTGTGATGACTCATGGTGTTCTCTCTTGCCTTTAGATACCAGCCTGTTGATATCATTCAACCAACCAATCATGTATTGCCAGCCTCATTCGGGGATTCTGATTGGTACTTTGTCACAGGCATCTCTCTTACCTCCACCAATGAGTCCTCACGTAGAAAACCACCACAGCATGACCTGCAGAAACAGGGAATGCCAGGTGAATATTGACTCTTTCTCCTCCGTCTTTGTGGTACTCACAGGCCCACGGGCCTCTGTGTCTTTTTTTTTTCTCTCTCTCTCTCCTCTAGATCACGAACTGCTCAGGCAAGAGCTGAACAACCGGTTTTTGGTTCAGAGTTCGGACCGGGCCGCTGCCTCACTTGGCCCGGTGCCGCTGCTGAGAGCGGAGTTTCACCAGCACCAACACACGCATCAGCACCAACACACCCACCAGCACACATTCACTCCTTTTCCATCCAGCTTGCCCCAGACGCCGCTCATGCCGCCCTCTGCACCTCCCATGGTGCGTACCCCAGCCCAAAATGTGAGGATAAGTAGAGCATCTCTGGTCAAAAAGCCTAACCCGCTCTTGTCAAACAAAACCCAGTCCTCTTCATTCCAGCCAGGCGTGCTCTCCCTGCCCTGCTGACTTGGAAGCCTGGAAAGACAGGCCCAGCACTCCCACAGGGATCCGCTTTCCATCCAGAGCCTCCACACCGAGTTTCTAGGTCTCCCACACTGCTACCCGTGAGCAGATACTGCACCCATAAGACAAGTCCAGAATCCCTTTAGTTTCCCTTTTTGTTTGTCCCACTGTTGCTTTTCCTGCTTCCCCAAAGCCAGGTGCCATGACACATGAAAACACACCAACAAGGACACCACAGGAGTGGTGGTCTCCAGTACCAGATGTCCCCACAACTGTGCCTTGCAGGGCAGACCATACTTAAATACCTACCCAGAGCTCTCACCATAATGCAGCATCTCATCTGATACAAGTTTTGTCCCTCTTCCTCCTAATTCCCTAATCGGTATTGATTTTGACACTTATTATTTGATTACATTGACAAGCACTAATTTTTGTGTAGCTGGTTCTTCTTGTGGGAGAGATCCTCCTGGCTGTGTAATAAGTATTAACATTTTGCCATTGAATTTGCTTGTAACACAAAGGGACTTTGCTGCAGCTGTTACAAAATTGGTAGAGAGCTGCCACAAATGGATTTTGTCAGTACTTTAAAACACACTCTCTCCCCATTTCTGGTAATTATTTTCTGAGACTGAAAGAAAAAGATTGAGGTTTTTTTCCCCCCCTCTCAGTTTCATACTGTGTCCAAAATGCAGAAACAGCCCTCTTCTGCTAAGAGGAATAAAAGCCAGGAGTAACAGCAAAAGCAGCATTTGGGAAGAAGTACCAAGAACTCAGGGAGCAAAATGCTTCTTGCTTTTCTTTCCCACTGCTTACTGCCCCATGACATTCTTGGGTTGTAATCTGCTTAGCAGCATGACAATTAAAAGTGATATCATCCACCCAAAATCCAGCCCCAGGTGTTTGCTCAATGTACTCGTGTGTAAACACCTTTCCCACTTTTCCTGGTCTGCGTAAAACAATCTTGAAACTTTTCTCAGAAACCTCCAGTTATTTAAGAACGCTGATATTTGATCCTGAGAACTGCTCCCTCCCCTCCCACCCGTGCCTGTTGATGTCAGCCTTCATAGCAAAAACAGCTTGCAAGGCTCTTTTGTTATATTTCACTCACATCTTCTTATATTCCGCTAGATCAGGTCTGCTAATCCCAACACAAGAGAAGAGTGTTGAAATTTACAGCTGCATGTGTTTGGTAATTTATGGTATTTACACTGGAGGGGACATGGCTCCAGTAATAACTGTAATTAATGAAATTACAAATCTACTCTCCTGCACGGAGGAGTGTGAAACAGCAGCTGACTTGCCAAATAAGCAGCTTTTCCTGGGATCCTACAGCTCCCTTCCCTGCCTTCTTCCCCACTCTCCCCTCCCCAGCAGAATGTACATACTGTTCAAAAACGCAATGTGTATATGCTTTGGTTTTGCTTCCAAGGTGGTACAGGACAAATGGTCATAAAAATAAATATGGGGCACAGACTGCATGCGTGGAGGTGTTAAAACCCCATGCTGGAACAGAAGAGGTTAACAATCAGCTTTTCTCTGGGGCACACTCTCTTTTGCAGGAAGGTGGAATACAGGGAGACTTGTGCATCAAAAGCAATTGAGCCCTTTTCCAAACAATTTTTGGCACTTACAGGAACCCAGAAAGCAGGGAATTAGTATTGGTTGCCCCACAGTAGATGTTGGGGTCTGATGGAAAATGTTCCCTACCTTATAGTCTGTGATGCAGCTGAGTGCTCCAGGAGCAGATCCCAGACCTGGAGCTGATGTTCCCTGCAGTCAGTGCTGTGCTGCAGCTGCCAGGGCTGCCCTCCTCACAGTGAGGGAAGCTCTTCACACAGTGCCTGCAAACAGGGTGCTGCAGGGAGACTCAGCAGCACCCAGCACGACCCAGGGGCTCCCACCTTTCCTCTCTGTTAGCTTGGGGAAATCAGTCAGCTCCTGGTGAGCGTCTATGGAATAACCAGTCAGTTCTGCTCTGTTAAATGCTGTTCAAATGGGCCATGATTATTTGTCTGTGTTGAAATCCTGATGTGTCTGCTATTGCTGGAACCAAACTCACCTGCTTCCTTTCTTTTTTTCTCTTTTCTTTCCAGTTTGACAAGTACGCTCCCAAATTAGACAACCCTTACTTTCGACATTCCAACGTGAGTGCTTACCTTCCTAGGTGGTGTCTTTGTTAATGGTTCTGCTTGCACTTCTTTTGCTTGTTTTCAATTGATTGGTGGTGTTTTGATTCATTCATTCCTACAGCTCTCTTTCCATCTTGGGTTGTTTTGGTTTGTTGTTTGTTTTTTTTTAAGGTACAAAATTTTCTTTGGGCATTTCTTTTTTTTAAAAAAAAAACAAAACAAACTCTTTGTCTGCTGCATTTTTGCTGCTCTGGCTCTATATTGCTGTGCCTGGGATGGCAGGGAATGCGCAGAAATTGCTAAATCAGTGGTCATTGCAGTATCTTTGCAGCTGGTGCTTCTCACAGTGCAGCAGCCTGGAGTGCATGGCTCTTTCACAAGATTTTGCTCAGGTCACAGGAGTAAGTGAGACTGGTGGTTTCTTCCTGGTGCTCCCCACTGCTCCAAAGCACAAAACCTACACCTTTTGGGACTTGTAAAACTGCTGTATGTGCTCAGGAGAGGCCTAAGCAAATCTTAACCCCGGCCACACAACTACAAGGTGATGTGCATGTTGCCTGTGGTTAGTGTGTGAAGTAGCATCTTGTGGTTCTTTTTTGCTTTGAAAATCAAAGCAGGTCACATTTCAAAACAGGATCAATTTGTTTGCTACTGCAGAAAAATACGAAGTTAACCAAAAGTGAACATAAACCCCAAATTACTCCAGTTCCTCTAAAAATGGTGAATTCTCTGTGCTTCCTGCAGTAGTTTCACAAATTTTAAGGCACAATTCTTCAGCACTATTTAGAAAATTCATCAGATGAGCGCATTTTCCAAGTTTTGGCTTTGCTCTTAAAATTTTTGGTAGCAAATTTAGTGTGTATTTTCACTGTGGCACTCATTCAAACACAGTACTATTTTTGTCTGTGCCAGGCTTGGCACCTACCTCCATTATTGTTCAAGTTGTCCTGTGACATAAGCATCTCTTTTTCTTTTGTAGTTCTTTCCAACCTATCCTCCAGCAATGCCTGGAATGCCACCCATGCTTCCACATTCAGGTCCCTTTGGGTCACTTCAGGGAGCATTTCAACCGAAGGTACAAACTTCTTCTTCTGAAGGCTTTGTTCTTTTGCTGGGAGAGAAAATGTATTCAGAGTCGTGTCTCTGGTGATTTTGTAGCACATGATTTAACAAGCAGAAGTGCAGCATGGGGTTGGAAGCAATCACCCCACACATTTGTGAGCATCCTCTGCACAAAGCAGCCAACACTTCTGCAGAAATTTTCTTTTGGCACTACAGACTGTTCCTTGGAAAAGGATATAATGGTTCACTTGGGAGGTCAACTGAAACTGGAGGAGAAGCATACAGTCAAATGCATTATTTGATTGGAATATTTACAGCTAATAACAGACCAATGAGTCCCAAATCATTTTATAAATTTAACAGTCTGCAACAGACTGCAAAAATAGGCCGTGTTTATTCCAAGAAAAAAAAAAAAAGAGAAATTGATTGTACAAGTGTGGGAACAATAGGGAGAGACTGCTATATATGGGTAGAGCAATTTGAAAGAGCTGAATTTTTTATTCCCAGCTCCAACACTGTCTGACCTTGGGCAAGTCGCTTAAATCTTCTGTTCCTCAGCTTCCTCATCTGTACAGTTAACTTGCAGTGGGTTTTATAAGGGTTGATTAATGCCTGCAAGCTTCTTGGAGATAGCTTGTTTGAAAGGTGCACTGCAACTGTAACATATCATTACAACCAGCACTGATTGGCGTTTGGAAATGTTGCCATGATAACCAACATTTTTGATGAATTCTGTGGTGTGCACTGCTTTGTTTTTGGTTTTTTTTTTCCTCCCAGATGTGTTCTTTTTATTAACTATTAATTGTTAAATCTCGCCAAACAAGAAATATGCATCATGTCTATGTAGCATTCATTTGAAAATGGAGCATTTACTCCATTAGTAAGATGTCATGTTTAGCATCCTTGGTTAGATTTTAGTGATTTCTAATCTTCAACTGCATTTCCACAGAGCTCTACTTTTGTGTTAGAAGCCTTACCAGCACTGTAGCCAGGCCAGTTTGTTTGCATTTGGAAGGTCATTCCCATAACCATACCAGGCAGGGCTGTCGGGTGTGCTTCCCTCAGCGGTCCCCCTGACATCAGTGGAAGTCAGTAATTAGCAGCTGCTGCAAATAAGGCCTTTTACAGCCTTCCCACTGAATTAATTTTTTTAATGGAAGCCAAGGTTTCCTCAGTGCCCATCGAATCACTTACATTATTTTATTTTCTGTATACATGACAAATAGCAAAGTATCTAAATTGTTTTTCTTCACCTAGAGTTCTGTACATAGCGGCTACATGCATAGAAGAGGAGTAGTTGCATCTAAGCAGAGGGAGCAAGAGGGACAGAACCTAGCTGTCCCTTGGTGGAGTTTGTCCACCAGTGTTGTTGCTATTCTTGCAAGGGATGTCAGGGAGTCCCTGCAGACCCCAGGTTATCAGGGTGTGAACTTAGCTTTCCAAGAAAAGGAGCTGCACAAATAAGGTGGAATTGGCTAATCTGAAGATAGGGTTCAGTTTTGCCATAAGGCCACTGTTAATGAGAAGTCTCTGGACAACTGATTGTGTGCTCTGTGGTTTCCATCTTCATTACAGAGCTTTATAGGTACCATAGCTCTGTAAAATACCATTAGAGCAAAGGGAAGCAGTTACAAAGCAAGAAAGAAAATGTGAGCACAGACCTTTTACACTTCTAAGCAGTTCTTAATACTGTATTATGACTAGCTTTGAATTTGTTTTAGTGATAGATTCATAGCTTGAGTCTTAAGCATCACACAGTCACACTCTGGTGCCTTGGTTAATCACTTACATCACCTGATCTGGACAGTGCTGTATTTAAAGGCAATATAACATCTGAAAGAAAAAAAAAAAAAAAAAAAAAAGGAGACAGCTGAGCTGCTGGGCAGAGCCACTCTCGTCGTCATTACCACATCATTTTTCCATGCTCTCTCCCTCCCAAGCTGTTTGACTTAAGCCTTCATAATCACTACAGACCTGATGATTTGGTTTTGGCAAGCTGAGTCCTGCACTTCTTGCTTTCCAAAGCAGAGTTCTTGGTTTTGTTTTTCCCTTCCCGTGTCAGTTGCCTACAGCTGTGTGTGTAAATCCACTGCACATAAATCCAGGCTGATGGTAAACTTCTCAGTGAGTTTCCCAAAGGCCATTTCTCACAAGCTACGAACTTGAAAAGGTCAGAAGTATTCCATTTACTTTGCTGGAGGAAGCATTCACATCTTTCTCCAGGGAATAAAGGAACAGGATGACACCATGCTATTAACAAGTTGTGATCTTAAAGCTCTTGCCTGTATGATAGCTGTAACTTATTTGCCACCTTATATATACCTCAGCTGTCAGACAGGCCCTGGGAGCACAGATCTGCCTGGGGAGTTTGGTGACTTACCTGCAGAAACACACATGATAATTCTCTTTTTAAGAAGTCCTGAGGTTATGTAGCCTTAGACAAATTAAAATCTATTTTTCCTTCCACACCCATGGTTTTACTCATTCCTCATACAGTTTGGCTGTTTGAAATCTTGTGTAATTTGACATAAAATGTGAGTGAAATAATCTCTTGGGGAATGAGGTTTAATCCCTCTGCTCTCAGCTGCGTGGAGGCACCAGGTGCAGATGCTCTGGGAATTGGAGATGGATGAATGCCAAAGTGAGAAGATGAACGAGTTCTTGGGGATCATCTAGGACAGGGCAACAGGTGGGATCTGGAGGAGGAGGAAGAACAGAGATCCATTCAATGAGGTGTTTAATTCTTGCTGGAAAATGATGGGATAAACAATGCAAAGCTATAAAAGACCCACAAGCACCTTCTAAGGTTTCTCATTTTGCTTTGTCAAAGCAAATAAATGGGCTGTTGCCATTTAAACCATTGTGTTATCTAGCCCCAGTTGGAGGGGGCCATGGTCCAGTAGGTGGAATATGGGACTATGATGCTTAAGTCCTTCTTTTCCTGACTGCAATACTGGCTGCTGCCTGAAACATAAAGGAAGTCAGTCCACCTCTCTCATTCTCCCTCCTACTGTCTGCCTGTTTTGTCTAAAGAATAAGGCTGGGGGCAGGGACTGCCTCTTCCATCCACTTGCATACTGCATAGCACAATGGGGTTGTGATTTCAATGGGGCTTAGAGGTGCTGCTGTAATACTGTTGCTGCTGCTAAAGAATAATAGATGACACGGTGGTTAAATGCTGTTGGCTGTTAGTAAGAGATAACATTTAGCACTAATGTAGCAATATGTGTGTTCAAAGCACAGTGCAAACATGGACTAATTAATTCTGTTAACATCAGATAGAGATGTTAAATGTACCACTGGTATGATACAGTATTATTCACGCTCTGTTCTTGTCTTTCAGACTTCAAACCCTATTGATGTAGCAGGTAGACCAGGCACAGTCCACCATACGCTGCTGCAGAAGACTCCAGGGGTAGGCAACAATATACAACCTTCCTTTCAGCTTACCTGGATTTACAGTAAATACAGTGATTGCTCATTAAAAAAATAAAATAAAAAAAAGGATCTGCTGGTGAGCAAATCGGCCTCCTAGACTCTGAACATGCAGTCAGGACCAAAGTTTCCTCTTCTGGTGAAACAACAGCAGCCTCCTCCAGTCGTGAATACAATGAGATGTTTTGATTTCTTTAAGCAAAGTTAGGGGGAAATGGGGCAGGAAACCCCTTCAGAGTCTTTCCCCTAAGCATTGCTTGGAGAAGAGTTTTATGCACTCCATTTCAGAACAATTAAAATGTTCAGAAAAGCACTGAACTGTTCAGTTTCTGGCATGAAACTGCTTTGTTTATCATAAAATTCTGCTGAGTTTGGTGCAAGGAATGAAAGAGAAGTTTTAAGCCTCCTTTAAGCCTTCTAGGTTTCCCATGTCACAGGGGACTTCTCTGGAATAGTGCTTTCTAAATGCTTTTACTTGTTCAGAGGAAGGAAGTTCCCCACCTTTCAGTATATTGGCTAGTTTTAGAAAGACTGATTGTTTTATTTCTGCTTTTTCCATAGGTGTCAGACCCTTACAGGCCTCCAGTAAGAGTAAGTAAGGTTTGTGGGGGATTTTATATACCTATATATATATATTCACACATAAATACACACAAGTATTGTGCACGTGTTTTTGAAATTTAACATGCCCCTTAGAAAATTTCACTCTCATCCTCTATTTAAAGCAAAATGTCATAGTTAGCTCTTGGCTGCTTCTGATTAATAACATTTAGGTTGAATCCCAACCTTTTTGCATCCATTTTTGTGCATTAATAGTTCAGAGTATGAAATAATGGTCACAGAAATGAATGAGTGAGCATGGACAGACATTCACCAATGATCTGATTTGTGGTGGCTTAGGTCAATGTATTTCATTTGTGCTCCTGATGTTCCACAAAAACACCCTAGAGTGAGTACCACAGCTCAGCTGAAAACCAGTAACTTGTTCAGCTGTGGCACTGCTCATCCCTGGTGATTGTTTGTCTGAACCCTTTGCCTCTCCAACTGCAAGTACCCATAATAAGTACGCATGACTTAGCCTGCAGTGCAGCAGGGATGAATGAACAGGGCTTTTCTCAGAAACAGATCTGTTATCTATTAGTTGCTTTCTCTTAAGCATGGCATTCTGTTCTTTGCTGCCATTTATTTCAGTTTTTGAAGGGAGGAGTTTGAGTAGGAAATAACAAGGGAAGGATCCCAGGGCTGTGGGAGATGAGGAAGCTGTCCCACATCCCACATTCTATCTTTTGTTCCTTCTTAATTTAAACATCATCTGCTGCAGTACAGAAAAAAATGCTGATCACCTATTGTGCTGTTTCAGTAATCAGCCTTCCTCATTGCTTAGATGCCTGTTTGACAGTAAGGGAAATGAAACTTTCTATCTGATGTAGATTGCCAACGTATAAATTAATCTACATTCTTGTGCTTTGCATTGCAGAAACCAGGGAAGTGGTGTGCGGTTCATGTACAGATTGCCTGGCAGATCTACCATCACCAGCAAAAGATAAAGGTAATTCACACAGTTTCTGGAACAAAGCCAAGTCTTTTGGCTTATAGATTATATTTTCATGAGAAATGAGCAGGAAGCAGTTGCAGTTGGTGATTCTCCAACTTGCCTGTATTGATTAACTAACACTTTGAGTCCCTTAACATTTATTGTAGCAACCACAAAGTTTATTTGAGGGCAAAGGAATTGAGTTGAAGGGTAGAAAAATGAGGAAATACTAAGTGCACAACCAGAAAGAGTAGAAGAGTAATTTTGCCCTAAATCTACCTTTTTTACAAAACATACATGAGTAATGTCATTTCCCTTCTGTGCTGGTACTTCCTGTGAATATAGAGTGTTATCCCATTCATAGTGAAATTTCTGAGACAGTAAAGAACACACTACAGAACAGAGGGCAGGCAAGTGGGTTGGTAGTTACTGTGTTAGAGGTTGTTTGCCTTTCTGCATTGCAGTGATGATGGGCAGAGGGAAGGGTCTTAAAACTTAAAAGGTAACAAGGTGTGGGTACACTGGAGTGCTGTTACAGGCTCAAAGCTCCCTCTGGCAGGCAAAGTAGCTGATAATGGGACTTCTGTAGCCTTTTATTTTTTCATAGCTACTCCTCCAGATTTTTGTCTCATTAATGAAGGCTACTCAGTGCTTAAATAGGTGCACTGGAATTAATGCCTCTACAAGTGGTGTAAGTTCATTAAGTTTTTTAATAAGCAAATATACAGGCTTCAAGCTCTTGGCTTATATGCAGTTCAAACCATGCACAGTTCTATAGAGGAACGATAAAAGTGGCCTCTGGAGGAGCTTCAGTTTTCTTTAAAATGGCCTCGTGGTTTTCTTTATCCTTCACCCCTTGTCTGCATACTGAGCTGTGCTAGCTGCAGGAAGGACATGGTCTCTCTTTCCAGACTGGAGAAGCAAAACAGACAAGTCTGTCACTCAGCTCTCAAGGCTTCTGTCAGCAGCTTTCTGCCTGCAGAGTATTTTTTGTCAGGCTGAGAGAACTGAGCACTCCTGGGGTGCAGCCCGCTCAGTGTATCATGTTGCATGCTCCACTGTGTGTGCTGAGGGGCTGAGAGCCTGCTCCAGACCTTATCCATGTGGATGAGGCAGGCAGCTGAGGGGCTGTGGAGCAAAATGGCCTTACAGATGCTGTCAGAGCATGACTGCAGTACGTGACCGGAGCTGCTGCTGTCACTCTCGCTAACTCTCCCCGGCGGGGCTGAGCAGGAATGGGCATGAACTCCCCCCCTTTCTTTTTCTCCCATAAAAAGGGAAGTGTATAATGAGATTGTTTTTATATCATTTGACAGCAAATGCAGCTGGATCCCCACAAGCTAGACATAGGTGGTAAACTTGACCTGTTCAGCAGACCTCCTGCCCCTGGAGTGTTTCCAGGCTTCCATTATCCACAGGATCTTGCCAGGCCTCTGTTCTCTACCACAGGTAAGGGAAGATGGTAATTTGTTGCAAAATACCCCAGACATTCAGCATATGTAATGTGTGTCTCTGCTGCTACGTATGCCTCAAAAACTGAAGTAGGCAAGATGGTTCTTAGGGGTTTGGAGGCACAGGGCACTGTGATGACCAGGGCTCTCTGAGCTGCTGGGCTGGGCTCTGCTGCTGCCCTTGGTGCAGGATCCTCTGTACATCACTGAGCTGCAGCAGTTGCTTTAACATTCATGTCTGTGCAGCTGGTTCTTATGTGCCTGATTAATAGGCTATAGAGTGAGTTTTTAAACTGGTTTTGACAAAACACTTGAAAATGTTTCCAATGCACAGGATTGGAAGTGGCCCCAGTCTCTTTCTTGCTTTTATATTTGCCATGTTGTTCTTTTCAGCTCCTTCACTCACCAAGTTTCTATTTGTTTTCTGAAAACAAGGTGTTTTTGTAGAAGGAATACTTCACTAACTGTACTGAAAATATCACAGAAGTTGTATTTATGAAGTGTGTGGTTTTTAAATATAAAATTTTCCTACGTATTATGAAGTCCAGCAACCTCTAAGATTCAACATGAAATACTAAATTTAAAAAAAAAAATTACAATCTAAATTGATCAATTGCTTTCCAGTCTGTTGGAGAATTAGTTACAATTCATGCAATTACCAAAATGCAGTAAGCACTGCTCTGTTCTGATGGCTCTAACCACAGAAGATTGCAACTGACATTCTGGTTTTGGAGGTCACTGGTACTGTTCTTGTTGATTTCTATCTATGAAATGTTGGTTTTGTTCTCTTCCTGGGGCTTCACTTTATCCCTAGACTTCCTATATTTTAGATGCCAAAGTCTGCCTTCTGTATGTAATTAATTGGTAACTAATGGGATTTTATTTCCTAGCTGTACTCCAGTTTTATAATGCAATATTTTGCTCTCATTCTAACTGAGTGCAGACGTGGTCATAGTCACCTTTGGTTCAATTCTCTTGAAATTAATTACGTTAGAAGCATTATGAATTTTGTCCCAAACATGACAGAAAAGCAACAGATGAGAAGCAAGCAGAAATCTCCATGAGAACAGAGTTCCAAATGCAGGTGTCCAGTACCCTTCAGGAGTTTCATCAGTGGTTCAGTCTTTCTCCCCTTATCTGTGGATGGAAATCCATAACCATCAAAAACACGTTTCCACCATGTACAATCAGTGCTGTACATTGTGGGGTGCTATCGTGTAAAGGTACTTTGGTAGTTACAGGGCCAAAACATTTATTGCTTCTGCTTGGATATGTAGGCACAGCTGATTTACAAACCTCTGACTGTTTTCCTATGGCAGCTGTTTCTTCACCAATGTCTTCAGTCTGTCCTGTGTCATCATTGCAAAAATCTTGTTTCAGTTACGGTTTTGCTACTGAAGGCTATATTGGGCAGAGTTTACCCTAACAGGCAGAAAAGCATGAGTCCAGTTCTGATTTTAGCTTTTTCTCTTAAAGATTCAATGTTTCAATCTTTAGTGTTTGAATCTTGAACCCAGCCTTGGTTCTCTGTTCATAAAAAGAAAGAGGGGAAATAGTATGGAATAGATACATTAAAGCAGGCAAATTAATAGAAAACTTTCACTAGAGATAAACAACCTTACAGCAACTTGTCCATGAGTATATTAATCACAGAAGCCATCACACAGTAAATCTAGGTAAAGAGTGCTATCAAAGTGAACAAACATTGCAGCAGTAATATATAGATGAATAAATCTTTTACTCTGCAATATCCGAGCCATTCTTTTCACCTTATCGAACAAGCGTGCAGTTGATGTGAATCATTGGTTCTGCTGCATTGCCTGGTTACTGCAGGAGACATAAGTTATCTTAGGGCCACCTGTCTTCAGGACGGATGTTCAGCTGCCTGGCAGACACTATATTTAATAACTACCTGACAGCCTGCAATACTGCTCTTGGCTTTCTCCAGAGGATTTTTTATTATCAGCCCATGTAGTTGGGTTTGTAAGCCGTCTCCTTTGAAGAAATTTCCCATCCATTATACACCTTCTGAAATCTTAAAGGATTAGAAAGATGACAGCCTCCATCTATCTTGAAGCATTGGAGCAGTCAGAATGTTTATAGATAACTCCAGGTCTCATTGCTGTGGTCTCTCTTAAGTTTCCTCAACTCATTTTCTGGCTGCTTAGGTTTGTGGTGCCCAAGCTGGTGAGGGCCATGCAGCACTATCTCCCTCTTCAGTTTTATAGTCTGCTCATGTTCTGGACATGAGTGTGTTTTCCAATGACTGTCTGCTGTTGGGGTCTCTCACCAAGGAACACCAGATCATGGACTGACCAGCACCTCCATAAAACACTGTTCAGGCTTTGTTTGGGTTGCAGTTTCTCCTGTGTGTACTAATTTCTTCCCTCCGTTCACCCCCACTTTTGCTGTGACCATCCATAGTGTTATCATGTGATGACACATGGTGGAAATGTGCATGTGATGTGGCTTGAGGATGAGGGGCAGGAACTTACCAGAGCAGGTCTGTCACTGGTGGGAATCATTCATATGGGCCACAGATGAGGCAGAAGTCATGGTGGTGAAGATGCCAGGAGGGCTGGAGTGCCAGGTGGAGGAGAAGGATCATAGTACTCCTTTCTGTAATAGAAGGTTATCACTTGAGAAAGCAGTGGCTGGGTAAGTACACTGTTAGTGTAGAGCCCATGTTCATGCCTATTATGGATGGTGGTGGTTGCTAAAGTCATCCTGTTACTTTTCTCAGTATTAAGGGAAGTTAACTTTTTGCCAAGAAAATATGCAAGGCAAAGCACTGAAAAGCTTTATTTAGGTGTTGGTCTATTTTGTGCATGACTTAACACATCCTCAGGAAAGTGCTGCTTCTGTCACTGTGTGGAATTACTAGGTTCTGACAAAATGAGACAGATAAAGCACAGGTATGGCAGGTCTTGCATTCTGCAAGGGAGACAAAAGTTATTTTTGCATCCAGGAGCACCTGAATGTTATGATAGTTACCAGTTCTGTTTGTCTGCAGTAGTGAAAGCTTTGTTAGGGAGGTGGAAGCAGATGAACATTCATGGTCTCAACAGTTGGAGAGGGCTGGTCTTGTCAGCGTAATATTGGAGCCACAGCAATATTTTGTTGAACACATCTGAAACTTAAATATTCAAAAGTTGATTTCAAGTGCATCCTGAAAATTGTCTGTACTCATCTTAGGGGGAGAAAGCCAGGCCCATGAGATTGCCCAAAGATACTGTCATTTGCAGGATACATGGGAGTTAATCTGCCTTTGAAAAGCACGTATCCCAGTGGCAGGTAACACCAGTGCTTTTCACACTGCAATTGCAAGCCTGTTCAGGTCCACATGCACCTGTCTGCCAAGGAAATGAGTCTCATTTCATGCTCTGAAATGAGAACAGAATTTTCTGCATGAACCTGGTTCACCTTGAAATACAGGGCACACCAGCTTGTTTCAGCCTGTTCTTGCTCTGTGCCTCAGCCAGTAATCCAGTGTGCTCGGCAGTGGTGTTTGTTTCCCACAAGGCAGCATGGCACCGAGGCGATGAGCAGTGTCTAGGAAGGGGAAAAAATACCGCAGGGAGAGCCTGTGGATGCAGAGACAGATGTGAGAGTGTAGATGGAGCTCTCATGGGAGAGGCATGATTGATGTTCACTGCGTGTCTGTCATTAACTGGTGTTTCATGTAGACTCTAATCAGTCACTTCTGAGCACCTTCTGTCTGGGCCCATAACCTGGGCTGATCCTATTTAATGTAAACACAGAGTAATGGCTGAAATGCCAGACAAAGAGATTGACTTCCTCATTACCACAGGTGAGTGGCAGCTCTCAGTGCAAGGTCTCCTCCTGGTGCCCACTGACTCCTTTAAAGGGCACCCAGCAGTCTGGTCTGTTCCTTTGCATCTGGTTCTTGAACGTGGTGGTCAGGACCTCATGTATGCAAGCAGTCACTTGCAGCTGAACTAAAAAAGGGACATTGTTCTCACAGGTGCGACACATCCAGCCACCACCCCTTTTGGTCCTTCACCTCATCACAGCAGTTTCCTGCCTACTAACCACTTGGCAGGTAAGTGTAAGTAAACCCTGCCTTCACCTGCACACTTATGACCCATTCCTGCCTCTTCTGTGTGGTCCTACCCTAAGGCACGGTAGCACCAGGGGAGGGAGAGGCTTAAACTGTCTTGGGAACCAGAAGCTAGCTAGGAAGTCCCCTCACTCACAGTGGCCTCTGCTGTCCTCCAAAGAAGAGGGACAGGATTAGCAATCCCTCACCTGCCAGAGAAGAGGGCATCAGAGATAAGGCAAGTCTGTCACCACTGGGACACTGCAGGAGCTGAAACGTGACCTGTAGAGCCTTTCTGTGCTGCTGAATGGGCCCAAGGAAATGGGGAAATTATGCAAACATACCTAAAGCAAGCCACAGTTTAAAATGGGCTCCTTGTGTTCTGTTTCCCACCTATGAAAGTTCTTGGCTAGGTTCTTGAGTAAAGTTCAGTGAACCGTTCCTGGCAAGTAGCTGCTCTGCACATTTTGCCAGCCTTTCAGTTTCCTAATTGGCAGTAAGTAGAGCCTGATTTTCTCAAATTTCCTCATTTTAGAAGCTCACAAGCAGCTCATTGCCAATTAAAGTTCAAGCTCTGTTGATTAATGTTTTAGTAACACTCATCCAGTCAGCAAATGTGGCATGCCACATGACCTAGTAGACTTTTTTCCTATTGCAAATACCCAGATTTACATCAAATCCTGAACATTCTGTCAAAATTAACTATATCTCTACAGTCACTCAACTACTTAATATCAAAGGGGAAGGGCAAGAATAGCTATTTAAAAATTAGCCAATAAGTAAATAGCTATTTGCTTAAAGATCCAAGCTATTTGTGCCATTTGTCTTGACATTTTAAATATAAGGATAGCCATGAGAAAGTGGAGAGCAACACACCTCCTGTCACACAGCAAGTTAAAGGCTTTAAAGAGACATTCAAAAAGCCAGTGCTCAGAAGGAGGAGTTGTTTAGAGATGACCAGTAGGAAAGAAAACAAGCATACCAGTACAACTCAACCCATAGCCAGCTCAGAAATGCAGAAATCTGAGTCGAGCTTTCCAATCAGAGAGGAATATCTGATGATGATGGGTGCCTTTAATGAAAAAAAAAAAAAAGGCAGAATTTTTTATAAAGACAAGTGCAAAATAGTCAGGTACTTTACTGGGAAGGGCACAATTCATCTTTTGTCTCAAAGGATACAAACCTCCATCCCTTTGTCATAACAGCTCCTAATACTACACTATCACTCCCATCACCACTGGGATCAAGGAAGCTGTTATGGGAGAGGATTTTGGCACAAACGAGCCAAAGTTAGTTGGTGTAAGGGTGGATGTTTATAGCAGTCAGCTTAGGATTGTCTCTGCACTATTACAAAGAGAGCAGAAAGTTGTATACAGAAACAAGAGTGAAATGGTGCATCCCCTCAATATGCTGACCAAGGTGGCTCTTCCTTCAAGGCAAATGCAATGCTTCTGCTATTGGTACCGATAAGGAAGGAGAGTCACAGCGCAGCAGCAGCCACCCTTATTTCAGCTCTTAGACCTTAATTTCTAGCTCCCCTCTGACTGGCATACAAAGTTTATTTCCAGCACCTGTTCGCAGAGTGAGCACTGAATCCCTTCTCCATTTTAACATGATGGGAATTTTTTGTGCAAAGAACCTTGCAATGAGAAGGATCAGCTTAAAGTCTGGCCTAATCCTACTTGGATTCAGACCGTTAAGAAGGGGAGGGGTGCGTTTCATTCTCCAACATTCTTGGCTAAATGCCTGCTAAATCCCTGTTTGCCTTTCCAGATCCATTTAGCAGGTCAAGCACCTTCAGCGGCCTTGGGAACTTAGGCAGCAATGCCTTTGGAGGATTAGGCAGTCATGCTCTGAGTAAGTACTGGCTGGGTTACTGCAGACAAACATCCCTTCCAGAAAAGCCACATGCTAATATTTACAGCAGCTGGTGGTAGTTTTTAAAGAAGTTTAATTCCTAACCTCCATTCTCCTATCTGAAAACACTGCACCTAAGATTTCCAGGTCTCTGCGGTGGGAGCTTTTCTGCATGTCACAGACATCACTAGCTGTGCTCTGTGTCTCCTCACTGCTGAAGGGCTGGTACCTTGTGTGCTCCTAGAGGTGCTGGAGCTGCAAGACCCTGCTAAGCTCTGGGTCCCTATGGGCATCTAAAGTAACACCCTTCAACAGTGAAGATGTGCAGTGGAACAGCTATTGATAATTCTCCTAATTCAGTGTGTAGCCTCCCCCTGTAACCGTTGTCTGAAGTTTAAATTATCTGTATAAAAATCTTTTACCTCAAAAACATGTTACCCGTAGGCAAGGCATGCTTGAGAACCACACAAGAGCATGCTTTGGCATCTCATGGTGCAACAGGAATCAGCTGAGGACTGATGGAGGAAAATCAAGTTTTAAAAGCCTACAGCCAAGCTCTGTTTTTACACACACACGCACATACCACCAACTAGTCTGGTTTCTTTAACAAGAAAGTCCCTGAAATATCAGCTGCAGGCAGCTGATTGCTTTAACTACCCACACGTTAAAAGTTTCTGCCAGTGAGGGGAACTGAGGAAGAGTATTGCTTTTGTGCTGGAACCCTTTTGCTGGGGTGGGGGGGAAGAGGAGCTGTGCATTTTCAGTCATCTCTGAGTTACTCAGATGCATAGTTAAGACTTCCTCTGCCAATAGCCTTAAGAGAGCTGGTGGATCTTGCACTCAGTGTTGAAGGCATCTGTGTCCACCTGCTCGTAGCTCCCCCTCACCGTTAATGCTCCACAATAAAGAGTCTTGAAAGGAGAGTTCTGGTTGTGATTAGCATTGTGCAAAAAAGCATATGTAATTATTTGGTTTGAACTATTTTTAACCCTTATTCTCCCTGCTGTTATTCTAGCCCACAACAACATTTTTACTCACAAAGATGGCCCAAACCTGCAGAATTTTAATAATCCCCACGAGCCATGGAATAGACTCCATCGGACCCCGCCGTCCTTCCCAACACCTCCACAGTGGCCCAAGCCCACCGACTCCGAGCGGAGCTCCTCAGTGACAAACCATGACAGAGACAGAGAGCGGGAGCGAGAGCCCGAGAAGAGGGATCTTTCTCTGAGCAAAGACGACAGAGACAAAGAGAGGTGAGCAGGCTGTGCTTCTGAGCACTTTCCTCTGGGCATCTTTTTCCTCTGTATTTTTAAATTTTTTCTGATATTAAAGCCATCTTTAGAGCAAACCATTGCTTGTCCTTGCAGGAGCTGATAGGTCTCTCCTTCAGATAAGCACGAGTACTAGACATGCAAAAAATCCTCTTTGCCTTTTAGGATTTGTCCTCTAAGGTAATATGGTAAGCCAGTCCCCACTAGTAGGTTAATAAAAAGCACCAAGCTGGGGAAATGAGCATGCCACTGTTTCCAGGGTATACGTGGCTGTTCTCAATGCATCTGCTTTAGGGATTGCTGCATATTCTGAAATCATGAAGGTACATTGTGATGGGTCCTTTGGAGACAGTCATAGTTCTCATTAATGTACAGATATGCTGATGAATTCAAATGTTAGCTGGACATTAATGAGATAAAAATGCAAATGCCTGTATCTGGAGCAGTATGTATGAATCCATTAGCAAAACTGATTTTAAAAAATTGCATTGTAGACAAATCCTTATTAACAATGACAGGGCTTGTATCACCTGGGCTATACTTACTTCATTAGTTTTCAGTTATATGATTTTGAAGCTGTAAAGCCCTTCATATTTCAAAGCCCAGCTGTCTCCAACAGCCTGCTTCTTTGTAGGCAGTAGCAGCCTGCAAGCCTTAGCTGTGTGTTTTTGACTAGTGATAGGGGGTTCATACTTTTCCTGGAGTGCTTTTAATGAGCTCTTCAGGCAGTGCCTGAACAAGACTATATGGAAGCAATGGGCTGAAAATCATCTTGCTTTCAATGTTGAATTGTCTGTCACCCTTGCATGGATAGTTGTTCAGGTGGAAGCTCCTTTCTTGGCTTTAGTGTAATTCATTTGCAAACCAGGGTTACTTTGCTCTCATGAGTGTTCACACAGGGGTTAACATCTCAATTACATTTCTATTAATTCAGTTTAAGCTGTCCCCAGCACCCCTGTTTGGACATGATTTTCATTAAACCACATCCTTGACCAGCAATCAGGACGACCGCAGAGGAAAAAATCTGGGTTAGCAAATGTAATCATAAGGGATAAATAATCACAGAACTCACCAGAACACCTCCAGCTCTCAGCACTCAGGTCTTAAGGCTCTTGAAAGCAAACCCAGCATAAAACTTAGGCATCGTTGAGCCACTCAGCTGCATAATGCATCTCTCTCAATCACACCATCATACTTTGCATTTAGAGTGTCTCTCATTCAGAGCAAAGTGCTTTTAAAAGGTGAATATTATTTATTCCCCTCTTAAAGAGGTAGGAGTAACTGTGACTAATTGGCTTGCTTAGAGATAGAGGATTGAAACCCCATTCTCCTGCTGCTCTTTCAAAACCATGGACATTGTCATCAAGCCCCTTGTTCCTCATAGCAGGTCCTCTTGAAACAGAGGCTGATCACTCAGTTTTGTGGCGTGTTGAGGGATTTTTTTTTCCTTAAGCACCTAGCTTACCTGCCAGAACTGCCAACAACAAAAGCTCTCCTCCAGCTTCGTAGGAAAATAAGCATCATTTTATGGCATCATTTATGGTTCCAGTCAACAAGGCTGTCTTGTGAAGGACTTGCACTCATTTCTGTAGGCTTCTGTTTTGTATGTCTGGATCCATATCTGAGGAAAGGAACCTGAGTTAAGGCTGTTACGGCCAAGAAAATCATTGTCTGGCAGCAGGATGTGTATCTAAACACACAATAAGCATCTTTTTTTTCTAAAAAAAGGCTTTCTAGAATTTTATTTTCCTACATTTCTCAGTGAAGTGGCCATTTTCTTGAGGTGAATATACTGTTCTTTCAAATGCATCCCCAGTTTAGTCCCCAAACGTGTGGATATCCAGCATTTTTTTCTGTACAGTATGTAAGGAAGGCAGTGTGTGTCTTTCAGCATAGCATCCCAGCTATGGCTGATGCTAGCAGAGCTTCTCCAATCCTTTTCTGAGCAATCTCCAATTACATAACCAGACATAACACTGTGCATGTCCAGCATAATGTCTGTGTTTGTTCACACAAACCAAGGATGCCTGTTCTCTCTTTTTACAGAGACCTCATGGATAAAAACAGACATTCAAACAGATCTTCACCGGCATCAGCTCCAGTGACACATCAGATAAGCAATCTCATCCGCAGCAACAGCCAAACCTCCAGTGATCCCATCAGGCAGGTTAGCCTTGGTGAAAGGGAAAGATCCAAAGAACCAGAGCGAGAGCACCCTGACCGGCTGAGAGAGCCGCCCATAGCAGAACACAAGATTAAAGAGAGCCGTTCCCCAGTGAAGGAAACTCCAAGCCATGATAAGAGACCCTCTGAGGACAACACAAAGCCAGTAATCCAGTCTGTATCCCCATACAGCAAACCTGCACTAAGTGAGAGCCTGAAGCTTACCAATCTGATGAGCAAGGACATGGAGAGAAAGACAGAGCTTCCCAGCGACCTTCAGAAGATTAAGAATGACATCAAAGTCAAAGAAGAGAGGAAGGAAGACAGTGATGTGCTGGTGGTAGGGTCTGAGCCTTCGCAGCACTCAAGATCAGTGGAGCATCCCCCACCACCTACTTTGCATGGATTATCATTGCCTCACTCAATGGCTGCCTCTATGCCCATTTCCATGGGCAGCGTGCACCAGATGAACAACATGAATGTTCTTGACCGCAGCAGAATGATGACCCCGCTCATTGGCATGAATCCTTTGTCAGGAAGAGAGAGGCTGCCACATCCTGGATTTTCTTGGGACCCGATGAGGGACCCATTGCGAGATGCCTACCGGAGCTTAGACCTGCACCGTCGAATGGACTTCCAGCTCCGGACAGATCCAATCCATAGGTTCCCAACCACCTCTGGATTTTACGACCACGAGCGTTCGTACAGAGACAGGGAGCCACACGACTATAACCATGAAAACCTTCTTGAAGCCCGCCGAGAGCAGGAGCGGTTGCGGCAAGTGGAGGAAAGAGAGCGCTTGCACTTACGGGAAGAACTTGAGCGTGCCAGAATGCACCACTTGCACTCGTCCCCCATCGAAAGCCACCTGGCACACGTGCCATCCTTCATGCCTCATTTAAGCGGGATGCATTACCCCAGACTGAGTCCATCCACTGCCATGCACAACGGGATTCTAAACAGGAACCCACCAACTGCAGCGCTGAGCGCCCCACCACCTCTTGTACCAGCGAGCAGCACCAGACCTGCCTCCCCACGCAGGACTACTCCACTCACAAACTCAGAGTCCAGGGACTATTCCCCCTCTAGGAACCCCAAAGAAGTAGAGGCACGATAGTCCCCAAGATTGAATTTTAAACTCACCTGTATATAAAACAAACAAACAACAACAACAACAACAAAAGCAAACAGGATAAAAAAACACAACAACAAAAACAAAAAACAAACCTTTTACAAAATGCACTGCTGTAAACTTCTTTTTTTAATGTAAAATTTGTAGAAGTTAAGCACATTTCCATAAATAACGGGGTCGGGGATGCAGACTTTCCAACAAGAAGGTTGCTGAGAATGGGAATTTAATATATAGGTATTGATTTTTGGTTTTGTTTTTTGTTTCTGTGCTTAAAAAAAAAAAAAAAAAAAAAAAAAAACATTTTTAATGAATTTGTATTTTTTTTAATTTTGTGCTCTTTATTCACTTAAAAAAGAAGAAAATTTGCTTTCATTTTTTGTTAAATTTGCATTTTAAAGGCCTCAGATCCTTAAGAAAAAAATACCCAGGGTTTCTTAAAAGTATTATTTATGGAAATACTGTAGTTTTACAGTCCACTGTGAGGTTCCCATCTGAGGCCAACTGATCACTTACCTTGGTACTTAGGAACCGAAGTTACAGATATATATTAAAATATTAATAATAATAATGTACAAAACTGTTTGTTTTTTGCCTTATTATATTATGCAGAAATTTAAGAGGAATTTTTTTTGACTTCTTGTTTTAAACAAAAAAAAAAACACAAAGAAAACAAACTGTAAATATTCTGTTAATATAAATGTACACCAATATTAAATTCTTAACATAGGTAGACTTTATAAAAATGGTTTCTAGAACCACTCTGGTTATTTGTTAACATGGTTACAACTCATACTCTTGTCACAGTCAGAAATTCACACTCAGAAAGCTAAGTACGGCATATATACTTCAACTATGCAAGAACTTGGAGGCAGGTCTTAGTGGATGTTGGGGGGAGGAAGGTTTAAAAAAAAAAAAAACACAACCCAAAAACAACCAACTCGCAACTACGGAGATGGAATGGAAATGGCATGTGAACGGGAAGAAGGATGCTTGTGTTTAACAAAAAAAGAAAAAAATAGAGACTGAGGTTTTTTGTACAAACACAAGGGACAGTTTGTCAAGGAAAGAGAGAGACACGCTCCTGGAAGGGAATTTTGGTTTCCTACTTTTCAAGCTGGCAAAAGCAGATGGAACTGGCACAGTACCACGCGGCAGACCCTTTCCTTATTTTTTTTTCCTTTTTTTTTCTCTTTTTTTGTGTTGTGGGCAGGATCGCTGGCAAGCAAGGACAATTTTCCGTGGACCCCTTGTGCTAATTGTGCAGTGTTCTTATTGGAATCTGTATACAAGACAAAGTAGAATTTTAGGAGTGCAAAAAAAAAGTCTAATGGTTGATTAAAAAAAAAAAAAAAAAGAAATTCTGATATATTATCTATAGTACATGAAGACCATAAGCAAATGTTTGTTTCAGTGTGGTTCTGCCTTGAACTGCTTTTTGGCATGATTTATTTTTTATTTCCAATTTTACTTTTCATCCATATGTAAATTTTGCCATGTTTTACTTGCTGTACCATCCCCCCTCCCTTATTTTATTTTTCAGTGTCCATGTTTTATATATCCTGGGCTTTTTCTCTCTAGTTAATTCAGCCATCCGCTACTATTTTCTTGGCTCTGTAACTCTTGTTTTCCCCCCCCTCCCCATCCTCCCC
>JAAWXA010000024.1:6859323-6985047 GCA_038090715.1 Florisuga fusca
CCCCTCCCCATCCTCCCCCCTGCACCCCCTGTAATTTTAAACATTCAGTTTCCTTGTAGATCAATGAAGATAAATACAACATTGATTTTGGATGAAAAAAGGTAGTTGAGTGTTTGTGTGTTGTAGCCAGTGCTGTTGACTGGGAGGCTAATGGTTCATTGATGGGCTTGGGCAGCATGGAGGAGGCAGCAGCAGCTGGCCAGAGGGTTGGTGCTGGGAGAGGGGTTTTATTTTGTTTCAGAATATTTCCCAGCAGAAGGACCGTGGCCCATAAAGTGCTCTGGAGGTGATAGCTGAGGCAGTCAGGACCCGGGGAGCAGAGCAGAGCTCCCCACGGGGCTCAGCGACAGCTTCCACCCTGTAGCCCCAGCACTGGGGCTCCTCAGGCTCCCTGCACCCGACAGTCTGGGGGGAAAGAAGGGCTGCAAAGGGATCACAGCCACCCTGCTGCAGCTTGGTTGAAGGGATCAGGCTGCCAGCATCACCATGGGAAGGTGATTGCCTCAAGCACTGTTTTCCATGTGCGTTTTCTTTTGCTTTCCCAGCTCTTCCCGTAGGCTGAGAGCAGACATCTGCAGGGGGATGGAAAAGAGCCTCAAGCCCCATCGCCCTCAGTAACTGAGTTAACAGTGGGTGACTGTGCTCTTAACAGCATGTTGCAGCTTCTGTTTTTAAGTTTGCGTGTGACTAAATTACTGAGCATAAAAAAATAAAATGAAATAAAATAGCAGGGTCCTTAATCTGATGAAAGGAGGCTTAAAACAAAATAGGCATTAAAAATCAGCACCTGCTCTCCCAGCTGAAATTGGAGGAACGTATAACACATGGTGGAAGTGAAAAGTGTGTTGGACTCAGCATAAAGATATTTGTAATGCTGGCTCAGGGGGATTTTAATTCTCTCCCAGAGCCATTGTCCAACATGGCATCTTGCTTGACGCCACCCCTAAGACAGGCCTGCATAAATGAACCTTCCTAACCTCTGTTAGAAAGAGTCCGTAGCTGCATCTTCCTGGTGCAGGTAAATGAAAGCAAAAGGGGGGGTTAGTGTACACCTAAAAAAAATACAAAGACAGACTGTACCCTTTGGAAGCATTTGGTCCTTGTATGATAGACAAAGTGACCATTAAATCAATGCCATGCTCCCCTGCCATTCCTGAAGGATTGCTAATTGCAGCCACACTGGTGCCAGAAGAATTCATCATGACTGATGTTCTGGCAGTCTGAATATTAAAAGAAAATCAGCGGTTTGCCATTTACTGTATTAGCAGGCATTGCTCTTATATTTTAGGAGGATGACCCATCAATAATGCTGCACTACAGTGGGATTCCTGCAGAATTACACAGTGCCGAGTTATCAGCCTTCTCACAAAATGGCTCATTGTGATTAATGGTATTATTACCTAAACAGAGAAACTAATTAATTCAGCCTTATTCCTTTAAGCCACCCCAGCTGAGCCTTCTTCTGCTAAAAAGAACTGGTACAGAAGGACTTCCTGGGTTTTATGCATTTCTACCACTGCTGAGCTTTCATTTTGTGCAGTTTTTACCATTTCTATTCTCTGTTCATCTGTCTCCCTAGACACTTCTCTCAGTCACTGACAAAGGGTGGGATTTAGCAAACAAATGATGGTGGGAGGAAAGGGATGGGATGTGTAAGGTTCATTGCTTGCCTTGGGCAGCCTATTTTTTAAAAAAGATGCTCAGGAAAGCATGAGGAGAGAGACAAGCTCCTGCACTCACATTACCTTTCATCCAAAATGTGATGCCCTACAGCACTGCAGCTCAGTGGAATGAGATCTGGTGAGTACCTGCTTCAGTTAATGGGGGCCAGTCTTGGGCTGGTCAGTAAAATAGACAAATAACCAGGAGATCATGGAGTGAGGGAAAAAGCTGTAATGAATCCATAAAGCTGCAATGAACCCTCAGATTACTTGCCAAAAGTATTTGATGTTTTTTGAAAAGAAGATCTAGTACTTGCCTAAAAAAAAGCAAGTTTTATTGCCTGGAATAAGCATATGGGAATTGAATTGAATCCTTATAGGTATCATAAATATTAAGAATTAGTTACTGGTGACCCCAAGTCAGTGAAGTGTTGATGCAGAGACAAAGGAAGGGTTGATGCAGAGGAACCCAAGGACTCCACACCAGCCTGAACTGCAATGCCACCATGGCCCAGGTCCAGAGAAGGGAAAACACAATAAGCCAACGAGACAGAAATGTAATATGCTGAGCTTAGGCAAAAGCAAGACACAACAGCTTTGCTTTGGGCAGGTAGCAAGGCCCAGAACATGAGAAGAACTAAATCAGTGTTGTGCAGCCCAGGCCCAAGCAGAAAAGGCCTCAGTGGTGGTGAAAACTGTGTTTTCTTTGTCTTGTACCAAGCAAAAAAAAGGTGAGCTTTTCTTTTTTCTTTTTCCTTTCTACAGGAAATTCTCTTTTTTTGCCAGAGGAGTCTTAGTAAAACATTTAGTTGTGTTGCAGTTTTGGGGGGAATTTTGGTAGCAGTCTTCTGAGGTACCAAAATGGCGCCGTCTGTGTCCTAAACCCAGGCCCCCTCTGTAAGGGTCTTTCCCTGCAGCCCCTCACAGAGCTTCCCCCACGGCTCTGGGTGACACTTTGCATGAGCATTTTGTGTTGTGGAGAGTTTGACCAAGGAAACAAAAGAAATACAGGGAGTCAGCAGCCCAGGCCTTGGCTGGCAAACATGGCACTTCGGGAGAGTGCAGCAGCCGTGGGCTCAGCCTTAAACTGAGTGAACAGCAGCGGTGTCCAGGAGAGCTCCCTCATGTTCCCCCATGTCTGGCACAGTGGGATCCCCCCACTGAGGCCACAGTTCTTTCCCACTGAGACAAGAAATTGTCATTTTGTCAGGAAAACACCTCTCCCAGTAGTGCCCCGTATTACCTGAAAGCAAATAAAAAGTAGGGCCAGGATGCCATGGGCTGCAATTACCAATCTACCAGTACCAGTCTACCAATTCTAAACATAATGGGGGAGAAGCAAAATCAAATGGTGTTGTGATGTTTAACTTGGAGAATATTTTTTTAAAGCCTCTGAGGGATGTGTGTGTGAGGGAGAAGGATCCTCTCCCCTCACCCAGGCCCTGCTGCAGGGCACAGCCTCCCTGCCCAGCCTGGGACCTCCTTGCAGGTGTCAGCGCAGCAATTTCTTTGTCTTCTCACAAAAACCTTCTGCTCCATTAAGCTTTCCTAATTGCTGTATTTATCATCAGCCATTTTCTGCTTGTTCTCTTCCTCATTCAGTGAGGAAGTGTCAAAATAGAGACATTCCAGGCCGTCCCTCCTGCCGATGAAGCTGTTGGGCAGGCAGCCCCTGCTCCAGGGCCAGCTCAGCAGAAGGCCTCTCCCTCAAGACCAGCTCGATGGTGACCTGTGTGTCACACAGACCACAGCACCCAGGCTGCCAGGCCCTTTGCACCGAGCTTTGATAAAGAGCTGAAAGGAGAAAAACAGAGGGTTTGTTTTTTTGATTCAAAAACTCAACCTGCTTCACCCTCCTCCAGCTCCTGATAGGAATTTACACAGCCAACTGCAGCTGCAAACAGTGGGGTGAAGCCCTCCCTTTCCTTCTCCTAAAAGCAGTTTAAGGAGCAGAGGGTTCATTAGACACCCAAAGGAGAGCAGGACCCAGCTCACACACTGCCTGTCCTGGCCAGGAGCAGGAGAAGCCCTGCAAGACAACAGCTGCAGCGCAGCAGTGCAGGCAGGTTGCTGCTCTGGTTTTGCAGAAGAGCAGTCACAATATCAGAAGTCATAATTAGCTCTTCTGCAGCTCTTGCTCACCATTTTGTCAAAGCACTTTTGTTAATTAATATTATTATTTCAGGAAAACCCAGTTGGACACTGAGGGAAGTGACCAGCTTTTCATAAATGCTCAGCTCCCTGCCACAGCCTCTCTTCCTCTCCAGCACCTCCAGCTGATGGGGACCCAGTGCCCAGGGATGGTCCCTGGCCATGCTGGCAGTGGTGGAATTGTAAATTGCAAAACTGGAAAACCCTGCAAATCCAAATTCAAAATGCTGGCTAGTGAGAAATACAACAGCAGGGAACTATTTTGTGGAAGCTTTTAGGTTTCATTATCCAAAAATCTTTCTTTTCATTCTGAGTGCTATAAAATAGCACTCAAAAGAAAAATTGGCTCCAAACACCCTGAGAAGAGAGTGTTTTTTGAGAGAAAGGAAGCTTGTTCAAATAAGAAAGGAATGAATAATTTTAACTTGAAGAGGGAATGAGCCCAGCTGAGCACCACATTGGAGCCTTGCTCTAGGTGAGACCAAGCCTCAGGGGGTTGGGATCTCTTCCATACTGGTTTAATGGTACCAGGAGAGTGGAGATGCTGGAAATTCCTTGGTTTTAATTGTATTAAAGGCAAAGATCTTCTCTCCCATGTCCCTCTATGGCTTGGAAAGTCCTTTCATCCAGGTCAATTGCTCTTAAACAGAAATGCAGGAACAACATTCACCTGTAAAATCCTTCCTGAAGGCTTGCTAAATTGCTGTCACAGACACAGAGCCTGTGCAATGCTCTGGAGGGAAGATGAAAGGATTTAGGACTGTCTCCTTAATGGATTGTTGAATGAAAAAGATGGAAGAAACTGACCTAAAGCCTCTTAGGTTCCCTTCTGGAATCTGTATTATTCTCTGCATTTAACCAACATAAGCTGCAAGCTGAAAACCTCCTGCCTGCTCTTAAGGATGGTTTCAGCCACTTGTGTGTAGATGCCCACAGAAGCCATTAGGATGCCTGCAGCCATGCCTTGTCTATCAGTCAGCACAGAAAGAGCAGAAAGAGAGGAAAAAAGTGAGCAAATTTCCTGCTATACTTCAGTAACAACTGGCAACACACACCACCATCAAGGCCACTGTGAAGATCAGCTGCCTTTCCACCTGCCTGATAATGCTGATGGGTGTTTGGTCACAGGAACCATGTGCTGCAGAGTGAACAAAGGAAAGGGAGGAATTTTATTTTGAGGTTTGTTGGTTTTTTTTTAAAGTAAGACAGCTCTGGTTTTTTGATTTGTTAATGGACATCTAAGAATCTGCAGTGTGTAAAAATTACCTGGCAAGGGGTTTTTCATCTGATTGCTCAAATGCACAAAGTCTGTATGGACAGGGGAGCTGATAGTACCACAATATGTACTGCTATGGCTTCTGTTTTTAAAAAACACTCCTTAAATCTCAGCACATATGACTGGTAGCCCTGAAAAACCATGCACTGCTGCCAAGGAGCTGCACAGGCTAACCATGTGTCTGCAGCTGAGAAAGCAGGTATTGAAAACTACCCAGCTAGTCAAGGAATTACTTCAGATGGTGGGGATGGCTCTGGAGGTCACACACAGCCAGATTAAGCCTTTCCAAGGTCTCAGCATTTTCCACTGTGTCCTGTGGAGTTTCACTGATCAAACTCTTCAGAATTTAAAGGCTAAGCCTCCAGCAGGACCCAGCTATTCTGATCAGAACTGCCTCTCTGTCCAAGAAGTCAGGGCACTGGGCTGCCAGTGGCACATGCCCAGGGCATGGCAGAGCAACAGGAGGAACCAGACCTTTTTCCACCTTGGTCTGCAAAATCTGCTCTGTCCTACTTGCACCATGAGTGACAGATCCGTGGCAAAGTCACTGTATGGTTTTTCTGCACCCTGCCTCCCATGTGTTCACTGGATGACTTCACGCAGCCAGACATGGCCAAAAATGTGCCTCTGTGAACTAATGAATTGGTTTAATTGTCTGCCAAACCTGAGAGCAGCCAAAAGTAACAAATTAAAGTTTACAATCCTGTGGTCTCATTTACAAGGGGATAATACAGCAACTGTTTATTTTGTGAGATGTTGGAGTGAGTCGGGAGAAAATTACAGCCCCTATATAATATTAATAATAATCAGCATCATAAAAATACTTTTAATAGGAAACACCAATGGTTGTTCTGCTCCATTAACTTGTGCTATTGTTTCAGCCTGTCTGGCTGCCAGCACAGCAGGGCAGGGGGTGTTGATTCCCCAGAGGCAAAACTGGCATTACAGCCACAACAGCTCATGGCAACTTCACCCTGTGGCACGAGAGTTTGATAATCACCATGGCTACAGCTTGGCAGCATCACTGGGAGGATCTACAGGGCCAGGGGATGCTCCATGGGCCCTGGAAAGAGCTGCCATGGAGGCAGGAGGTGTATGGGCTGCCCAGCACTGGGCCTCCACTGGCACCTCCTTCCCTCCAGCCATGGGCTGCGGAGAAGCAGGGGCTTGCAAGGGGTCTTTGGGATGGAGAAGAGTCCTAAATATGGGAAAACTCCAGTAATTGACTCTTTTTTTCTGCAAAAGAGATGAGGCCCATAGGAATCTCAGCAGCTGAGTGAGCGTCTGTTTCGCCAAAGGCAGCGGAATGGGAATGCGAGAGGGGGGAAAATAAATAAATCCATCCGTACATCCCCATGAAATGAATCCCTCCCCATTCAGCCATTTCCCTTTATTTCTTCCTTTTAGAAGGAAGGTTATCGGGTCTAACATCACATCCAAACATTTCAGCACCAGCATTATATGAGATGCTCCAAGGTCAGCGCCTGCAGCTGTAAACTCATTAGTCTTGTCTTTTGTGAAAGAAGAAAGCCTCTTCATTCCTCTCTCACCCCCTTCCCCCCTAATTAAAATTAAAGTATTTCCTGGCCAAAAGTCATTTCTGCATTCATTCATCTCAATTCTTTTCTGTTTGGATAAACCACCCTCTGGTACTCCGAGGGTGTTATGTATACAAACTATAAACTCTCAATGGTCCTGCAGTGTGTTATGACTGGCCTAAAGAGCTGAAGCGGGCTCTGAAAAAAAGTGGTTCTTGGCAATGCTGTGTATGGAGTTCAGGCTCATCAGTCATATGCAATTAGAGATTAAAAGCACTTGATGGACTATAGGGGAGCCCAGCACAGAGGGAGATTAGGAATGTAGGAGAGAAAAGGCAAACAAAAGCTTTTATCTCCAGGCAGCAGTTGCTACTACAAAAGCAGTGACCAGAGGACAGTCCTCCTTTTTCCAGAGGCATCCGTGGCCTTTCCGGGCTGCAGGGCCCAGCTCTGCTGATCACTGTGCCCCATCTCCATCCCGGCGACCACCCACGTCTCCAGCAGGCAAGTCCTTGGTGACCACCAGGGCTGGTGGTTGGTGCTCAGGGAAAGGACAGAAGGCTCAGGAGAGGCTGGCTCCACAGCCCGGGCTTTTGGGAGCCCATTGACTGTTGCCCAGGGCCAGGGTGCCCAGCAACACCCCCCAGCTGCTGGCAAGGACCAATCTGCCCCAAACAGAGGCACCTGGGAGGCATCAGGAGCCTGAAGGATTATAGGGGAGGGGAGGGAAGGAGCATTTCTCAGGTGGTGTCCTGCTGCTTTGCAGGGGGATTTGGCAAGTAAATGCTTTTGAAAGGTTTGTGGCCACTTATTCCTTGGATTCTGCTGTTTATGTGGGCTTGTTATGTGCTGAAGCAGGCTGTTAGGGCAGTTCCCTGCTGACCACATCTCTGACCGGGACAGGCAGGAGCAGAATGCAAGAAGATGTGAGATAAGCAGTTGGAATTGGCAGGGACTGTCCATTTCTTCTCCTTTCATACCTTCTACAATTCTGGGCATGTTTAAAACATCAGCCTAAAGTGGGCTACAGTGGGACACAGAAGTGCTGGGGCTTTTTTAACTATTTTGCCAGTAATTAAATGTTTGGATTTGCAGTCTGAGGAAAGTTAACTTCTTTAGACTATCTGGGGAGAGCCCAGCCAGAAAGTTCAGCTGATCTAATGTTGAACACACCTTGGATGGGCCTGCAAGAGAATGCACTGTTCCTTGCAGTGAAATTAAGTTGTTTTGAGCTAAGAAAATGCTTGACCCTTGCTGTAAGGGAAAAGCATGTATGAGCTGGGCAAGGAAGTCTTGACCCCAAGGTGGAATGCAGCTAATTCACCAAGGATTAAGTGCCCTCTGTGCTATCACAGTGCTGAAGGATTTTCTGTTCATCATCAGGACTGGGAGCACCTTCAGGGGTTCAGTGCCTGCTCCTGGGTCACTGCCCCAGAGCCATATTAGGGGAAGGGCTCCCTCAGCTGAGCTGCCAGGGTGGCCTTGGAGGTCTCCTTTGGAGACAAGGACACAGTTTTGCCTGCAAATTCACATAGAACTTTAGCCTTCCTTCTCTGCCTCTTCCAAAACCTTTGTGTAGGAGGGAGGAGTCAGAGAGCTCTTCTGTGCACAGTGGCACAGCAGTCCAATAAACTGTCTCTAATAATATTAGGGGACACGGGTGAAATTCAGCATCTTATGACCTTTTTGGTGAGGCTATCTCAAAGTGTCAACTTGAAAGATCAGGAGGCTTCCCTCCCTTCTCCCTACAGCACATTTGTCCTTCCATCCACTTGCTTTTTCTACCCACAGCTATCAAGAGAGCCAGGGAGGCACTTGGGCTGCCCAGCCTGAAGGAAGAAACCCTTTATGCAGTTTCATTATAGAAGTCTCAATCAGCCATTAAAGGTTCATTTAAATGGGTTTTCTTGAGCATTAATAGGTAGTGCATTCATAGCCAACTTTCCTCAGGTTTTGCAGTAAGTAACATAAGTGGGTTTCTTCAAGTATATGTGATTGCTCATAGCTGCTCAAGTTGATTTGAATCACTTGCTACCAGGCTCACCAATTTAGCCTGATAAATTGTGGATTATTAAATGGGGGAAGGGAACAGAACAAAGCTGTGTTCTCCCAGAGAAGAAAATGCAGGGTTTCTCATCAGTGAAGAATGATTCCTCTCATCAGGGCAATCTGAGGACGTTTATAATGAACCATTTGCACCTGAGAGCAAAAGCCTTCAGCCTTCTACACTCTTGATCAGTCCTCGTGCTCTGACATTCTGTCCAGAGCCAGCCATGGGGACAGGAAGAATCCAGCCAGCACTGCTACATGTGCAGCTAGGAGTGTGTTTGTGTCAGTGCTCCTTGGTCACTCTCATCAAATATCAGCCCTACCCTCTGTACAGCTGGTGCTGGCTCTACCTGGGTGTGGGAGAGGGCTCCAGCCCCTTGCCCTGAGTGTTTGTACTTGCTAATATAACAAACATAGTTGGAAGGTTTTTTTTCTCTTTGATGTGCTGACTGGAAAGCATCTGACAAGCAGGCAATAATAACCATCTGCCCCTTTGGGAAGCTGGTCTCACTCTCACCCACACAAGCTGTGGGTCAGTCCATAGGCTCACTGGTGACCACACGTGAGGTCATGGAGCTGGTGCTTGGAAAGCAACTGCTCTCCATTACTGCAGTAATAAGATTGATTAGTGCTTTGGATTGATACTCCAAAATACATTTTGGGTGGCTTCACTCCAGGCACCCCAGCTGCAGCGGTGGGTGTGCAAATAACCCACTCTATGTTTGGCTGACACTGAGGTGTAATTAGTGGGTTTAATATACTGCCTAAGTACAGGGCTTGCTGGATCCCAACACTCCTTCAAGACTGGCATCCTGCTTAAGTGTCTCAGCATGCAGGGGGCTGGATAACCAGGTACCCCACTGTGTCTCCTTGTAAGCCCCTCAGTTATTAATGCACTGCTGTGTGACAGCCCAGCCCTGTGCACAGCCTGAGCTCAGGTCCCAGGGGGCTGTGGGTGCTGTGTGTCTCATGCTCAGCCTCGTGGCCTGATGGATGGACTCGTGTTAATGAGCTCCGAAGGGAACCACATGGAGCCCTCCTTGCTGCAGGCATCAGCCTCCAAGGGAGGGAGTTAAAAGGGGGCAAAAAAAAAAGAGCAAGAGAGAGTAGGGATAGACTGTAGATAGCTCCTTTGGGGATGTGGAGGTTGTGCTTGATTAAAAGCAGTGCTTTATGAAAATGTTATTTGCTGTGCTTGGAAGATGACATTCAGTGCAATAAGGGTGTACAGCAAACTTAATATGTTCCCTATGGAAAGGGCTGGTGTGTGTGCCTGCAAATGTGTCCTGCCCTTCTGTCTTTGATCCCTTGTCTTTAGGAGCTGGGTTCTTCCTCCTGGTGCTGGGAGGACCCACTGTCTCCTAAATATGTAGACATCCTTCCACTGTGGCAATGCAGGAACAATGATGCAGAAAGGGTATTTGATCAGAAGATTTGCAAGGGCAAAGAACTGCAACTGCCTCTCGGGGACCCAAGGATGACTGGTATCAAAATTCCAACCCTCAAATCCTGTCCTGAACTCTGAGTGTGTTTGTTTTGGATGCTGTCTGCTTGGCTACACCAGCCTGGCTGGAATGAGCCTTTCAGAAGGTGATGCACAGATCTATTTCCAAGTAGTTTGCACTAGACTTTGTCTGGACATGTTTGGTTTTTAATGCTTTCCCAGAACACTTGTAAATTTTTATTTCTGCTGAGAGCAGGAGAAACTAGCTGCTGTGCACAGAATAAAGTTGATTGTCCACAAAGTTTAATGCTGTGTTCTTGCTCAGTTATTTGGCCGTTCTGTGTTTGTGCAAAACACTGTTTTAAGGCTCACTTGGAGCTCCTGGGCTGTGCAAGGAAGAGAAGGGGGAAAAGCTATTTCTCTGCTCTGCCAAAACATACAAAAGTTTTATGTACCGTGATGGAAAGTTAAGGTGAAAAGGGCTGGATCTGAGACAAGAAACATTTCTTTAATTTTCTCTACTTTTTTTAAACAGGATTTGCTGTTGCTTTGAAAGCCTCCTGCTATTTTACAGGCAATAAAAAAAGAGAGACTGAAAACATTTATTTCCTGAGACTTGCTCATTTCTTGAGCTCTGTTACACTGAGCATGCCTAGCAAAGGGAAGAGACACATGAGCCCAGTGGACCCTTCAGACAGCTGGGGAGACCAAAGTTTGCCTGCCTGGCCCCAGTAACTGAAAGCTTCATTCTGCTTTGCAACCCTCCTCCTGTGACCTATCCTGCATGTCCTGCACAGCCCTGGGGTCTGCCAAAGTGGGACCTGCCCTCCTGAAGCTTCGTGAGCTCCTGGGTTCTGAGATGGCCATGCAGCTGAGCAGGCTGACACCTCCTTGTCTACATAGGTGCCTACTCTTGGCTCCCAGGTAAGCCAAAGGATTTCACACAGTCAGGCTGCAACGTTGTCCTGCTTGGCCAATAATGTCATCTAGTGCCCTTGGTGGGTGGCAGGGATTACAGGTACATGCAGCAACAGATCCTCAGGTCTGGCCCGTCTGCCCAGTCCAGGGAGGTTCTGGAGTTCCCTCCAGCTGCACAGTCTGTGTCAGGAGGGATGGAGACCTTGTGCTTGGCTTCTCCCAGTGGGTTTCATCTGGTGACAAATTCAAATCATGGATGTGGAGGCCAAACCTGCAGCTCCACGTTAGGGTTCACAGACAGGTTCAGAAGTCCTGTACATGTGCTGTAAATGAGAGGATGTGTGAAAACAAAAATATTTTCGCATGATTCTCGTACAGTTTAGCCTTCATCTGACCTGCAGCTTTACTTCTACTTACTGCCATTGTTTTTGGCTGAAAATTACAAAGCTAAAAGAGCATCTGTTCTAAATAATGCTGGTCAGGCTTCTGGATAATGGCTCAGCAGCTTCCTGCCAGGAGCAGTTGCTGTGGCTTCCTGTTTACTCTGAAGATGCATTTGATGTTTTGGGGCAGACAAGGGAGAATCTTCCTCATGAAATATTTGCTTGTAGAAAGCCTAGGTACCAAAGGCCCAAACATCTTCACTAGAGTATGCTGAAAAACTGCATAGTTGAGGTGAAATTCTTCAAAGGGACAGAATAGAGTACAGCCTTTGAAAACCATTGAACAAAGATGGCTTTTTAAAAAATTGGCTATCAAATACTATATGACTACAAAATCGTATTAGTCGAGGAGAATGTACTCAAGAGTTCTTAGATCTTGATTCTTTATTATCTTTATTTAAGTTGCTACTCCCTCTTCATGAGACACCTTCATTATTTGCTTTTGATGGGGAAGTGTCCAAAAGTCTATTTTCTCCAGTTCACACCAAGGCAAAGATTAATTAAACACTTCTGAATTGAATTTCCAATTAGGGAGGTAGTCCTGCTTGCCTGCACACCCAAATCTCTGAGAATTTTTTTATAACACCCAGCAAGGCCTGGGGCAGTGCTGTTCACCACAGCAGAACCTTTCCAGCTCACCTGTGGAGCAGGACAGCTGACCTCAGCCTGGTTGCTTCTGCTCTTTGGAGCCTGCTCTGCCTTTGGTTGCTCAGGTCCCTTCACCCCCTGCACAGCCTGACCAGGCAGGGCTTGTCCTGGGGCAGTGCTGCTGGCACAAGCAGACCTGCTACTTGTCCTTGTCTCTCTACCTTGTTCACAAGGTCACTTAAATAGCAATGTGTTTATAAGGTCACAAAGCCACAAACTGACAGAGGAGAGATGGGACAAGGGGGGGGAGTGTGGAACTGAACCTCAGCTGCTTCCCCCGCCACCACCTTATCCACTCCTAGATACTTATGAGTAAAGATGACAGGTAAATACAGCCACAAATTGTACAGAAGTTAGTATTTTAACTTTCAAGGAGAAGAAATGAGATGTCAAAGTCTGACCCTGCTCATGCTAAGGTTCTTGGCTTCAGTGACACAAGATTAAATCCCAAACTCAAGTTTTGCTTTTAAGTAGGAAGGGGCAATGGCAGGAGCTGCACCTTTGACCCAGGCCAGTGTTCCACTTCTGAATTTGTGACTTGAACTCTCCAGCAGCAGTACCTGGAGACTGGAGCCTGCAAGCCCAGAGGGTCTATTGCCAGGGTCTTGTAGGTTGTTGGTCTGCATTGCTGCCAGCTGGAAATGCACAGCATTCTGTGGTTCCAGGGATAGGGTAGGGAGACCTGGTCTTGTCCTGATTTAGTTGCCTCCTGGTTTCTCTGTTATCGTGGATGACTGCTGCTTGTGAATAGGTCTGCAGGTTTCTGAGCATTATTTCTCTCTTCCTTTGGTCTGTTTATTCACTGTCTCTCAGTACTTTTCTATTATCTGTTCAGGTGGTTAAACTGAAAAAAAAAGAAATTTCTAATTTTTTTGGCTGAATTTGCTTGGCTAAGCAGTGTGGGCTTTTTATTTGTTATAGCAGGTCTCCAGGCTCCTATTTAATGTTGCAAAATGTTAATGGTTTCACTCCCTTTTCCTCCATTCCCCCACCCACCCCCAACTAGCATCACTGTCTGTCCTTCCTGAGTGGGATGATTTTTTTTTAAAGTTTCTGCTTCCCCATGGTAATAATATTAGTACAGCTCCATCAGTGCTAGCACCTATGGGACCCCTGGACACACTTGTGGGAAACGGGATCATTAATTTTTACCTTTGTGTAAAGAATAAATATTGTCTTGCAACCCTGTTGCTAATCCTGGAGATAGACAGCTGAGTGAGTCTTTCAAGGATAAAACTGATACTGCAATGTTGGACTATAGAACAGTGCTGCAAGAAGGGGATTGCTGGGATCTATGGGGGAGCAGGCTGAGACATGCCAAAAGGCTTCATCTAAGATGGATGCCTAAAGGTTCCACCCTTATCTGTAGTGTTTGGAGCATGGGAATAAGCAGAGCTTCCTCAGCAGAGACCAGTCCTGAGTTAGGGACAGACACAGGGTGGGACACCCACTTCAGATGTCACTTGCCCAAAGCACAATCCCCTATTAATTAACAGGAAGGTTTCCATGTGCTGTGAGTGCCAAATGGCTTTGCTTGGCAGCCCTGCCCAATCATTCCCAACACACTTCAAGAAAGGAAATTTTGTCAGTTTAATAATTCTTTGTTGCCTACTGTGTACTGAGCACAGATTTTTGCATCTACCCTGCTGCTAGTGTACCAGGCAAATGCTTTATTGGCGCTGTTTTGCTTTGTGATGTGGGCATGAGAACAGCTGGCAAAGCTAAGCCAGATCCCTTCTACTCCCATGTGCTGTAAAGACTGAAGCCTTGATGAAATATTAATTTTTCTAACATCCTGCAAGACACAACACAGCCCTGCATTCTGGGGCCCATCACACACAAGCCAGCAGCAGGTGGCAAGAGGGCAGATTACAACTGCATCAGTTCCAATCTTTGCTGTTATTCCCATACCAAAGAGCCCACAAATGAGTCTCCATTGGGTTTTCTGTGAAATGAGGCTCAATATTCTCAAGGTAGCAACAAGCAAAAAAAAAAAACCAAAAACAAAAACAACACCTAAAAAAAATATTTTTTTTTAAAAAAGGGACTTGCTAATGCCCAGACCATGTGTTATAAATGTAGGAAACTCACCATTAGGCTTGGCTGCTCAGAAAAGGCCAAGCAGAGTGCACAAAAAAACCCCAGATGACTGCATGGGTATGACATCTGAAACAACAGCAGCCTGACCCTGTAGTGACCTACATAATAATACATAAATTGGTGATTCAAGCGTTTAGGTCTGATTACTTCAAAGTGACTTTTAGAGAGCTGATGGAGAGATTGGGGGATTTTTTGTTTGTTTGTCTCTGCAGCCCATTGCTGCACTGGTGTGGGCAGTTTCTGTACAACGTGGCCTGGAGGTGCCTTGCACCCACAGATCATTTCTATGGGAACATGGAGTTTGTTGGAGCTAAAAGCTTCTGTGTGCTGTACAGCTCCTGCAGTGGATCTGGTACTGGGGTAACTGATGTAACTGGGATCCCTGGTGAACAGGGAGTGAACTTCCCAGTTAAATCAGTGATTTATAGGCTATGCCAGACCCCACGCCAAGGGTTTCTGTGCTTTGCAGAAGCTGCATTCCTACCTCTGTTTCTCCACCACTAGTGCTAAATTAAAGCTGAGCTAAGAGGTACAACACAACCTTTAATATTTAGCTTTTGGGCAGAAGAGTGTGCTTAAACACAGGGGCAGCTGAGCCAGCCCAGCTACCAAAGCATCTCCTGCTGCTGTAGCACTCCTCACCCTGGGAACAGCCTTCCCCATCACAGACCCTCAGCCATGGGAAGGTGGCAGGTGCCTGAGTTCTTGTGTCACAATAACTCCACTTTCATTACTTGAGCTTGTTTGTAGCCTATATAATCATAGCAATTAGATACAACCACTCTTAGCTGCATAGCTTAATTACAACTAATGCACATAATTTCAATTAATTTTAATTATATGGAAAATGTGAAGAGTCTGTTACTCCATTGTTAAAATCATTTGGGACAAACAAGACTAAAGTGCTAAATTTCATAAAGGACCTAGTTATTAATTTTAACTCACTAATGAATGGATGTATCTCTAAAATCTCCAAAGATGTCTCTACTTGAAGAGTCAGTGCTGCAGATTTATGGGCAGATTGGCTTGTACAGAGATTAAGTCCTAGCTTTCAATGCAAAATGGAAATGCCCCATACTGCTGTCTCAAGCAATACTTCTCTAAAAGTTATTTCATGCTAATTAAAACTAACCACCTTAAAATTAAGACCCACTGCTGCCACTCTGTAGATACTCCTCTGACAAAATAAATGCAGGCGTGACTACTCACTTGGAATAATTTTAGCTTCTAATTGAACCAACAGTTTTCTAAGACATTGAAATCTATCTCCTACTAGCTCATTTCTGTTTAGTCTTTGGAAGAAAATGTTTCATGTTTCTTGGGCAAGTTCAGAAAGTCTTATTTATGACATGTGCTATTTTTATCTGCTCTCATAAATATCACTCCCTTAGAAATAAAATGTTTCTGGAGTTTGCTACATTAAAAGGAAAAGAAAACAGCAGAAACTTTGAGTCCTGTTTTAAAGCATAAAAGGTTTATCTTATCTAGAGCAACCCGTACAGGATAACCAGTGTTATCTTATCACCACATATTGATGTCAGGGTTTAAAAGGACTTGAGGCTGTTATGCTACACGGAGCAGAACTCCTACACTGATAAACACTGATAAAGCCACAGTGCTCTAATCTAAACTACACCTTCTTTCTGCCTCAAATACACATGAGAAGAGCCAGAAGCATTTTTCCTAGCATAGCACAATCCTCTGAGTGAGGGTGGGCTCCTGGTGCTGCTGGGTAAGGTCCCTGAGCACATCCAAGGCTGGCAGCAGCCTCAAGGAAAAGAAACAAAACCTGTCCACAGGCCAAGCTTTGCCTGTGGCCATCACTAAACTCCAGCCTTACAGGAATTACCTGAACCAAAGGCATGGGATTTGTCAAAGGGCGATGTTCATGTGAGAAGGTAATGAATGGACTTAAATCCTTCTTTACATGGTTGCAGCCCACGCTTGCAGTGCTGACTGCACCATCTTCAACCCTCCAGCAGCCTAGCTGGAATCATGTCTAACTTCTTCTTGGGGCCCCAAGGCCTTTTCTTGGAGACAAAGAGACACCCACGGAGTGAATCAGGCCCTGCAAAGTGAGAGCTTGTCGGGCTGAGAAGGTACATGTTGAAAATCCAGGTTGTATGTGTCATTTCCTCTTGTTTGAATAAAGTGAATGCCAGTTACTGATGTTAACCTAACCTGTGCTAAGCCATCAAGTCAGCCTTCTGGAGGCACTACATGGATCCCAGTTGCCAACACACTGAGGTAAGAGTGCCCACGCTCCTTAGAAGCATGCTAATGGCCTTGGGGGTCCTGCTGTGCCCTACATGGCCATCTGCTGTGCTCCAGCATTGCTCACCCACAAAACCACCAGGCTTTGGATGTGGACTGCAGCTGGCCTAGGTTTGCTTCAGGGAAGAGGCTTCTCTCCAGGCTGCTGCAAGGGCACAGGTGTGACACTGATAATGTGGAGAATGCTGGACCCAAGGGGAAAGCAAGTAATGGACAAGGTTCCTATGTCACTTCTGTCTGCATGCAGCCTTTCAATGTGAGTGGTGCAGTGCAATGAGGCAAAGGGCAGAAGGATGTGCAATAGAAATAAGGGTGTACAAAACTGGTAACCGTGAAAGCTCACAGTAAGGACCAAAGTACAAGGCTGAGATAGTCACGCTGCAGATGTTGAAAATGTAGTACATAGGACACCCACATAATCTATTCATGAACTCAGAGCTTGACACCTCTTGCCTGCTTGTGCAATTTCAATTAAATTTGGGTGCATTAATCTCCCTATTCTTAATAGAAACTCGCTTGCTCTCTCTCACCTCCATTTTCTGCCAGCTGCAGATAAAACACCCAGTCAGCCCTCTGCTTATTTGATCCTAAGGTGAAGCGATCAAACACGCTTGAAGCCTCACTGAAGGATCACACAGAATGAGAAAGTGGGCTTCAAGGCAGATTAGTGGAGTCGCTTCCATTACAGCTCCAAGCACAGACATATGCTGTCTTGGCAAGTTTCTTTTAGAGGCCTAACTTCCCTGCCTTTTCCTTCAGTTTTGCTGTGGTGTCGATGTCCCTTTCTCTAGGCATTCAGGATCAAACCCCACGCTTTGGAAGCATGGCAGCCTTGAAAGGTCTGATGTTGCAGTCTACCATGAGCTGCACGAGCTTCTTTGATTTCAGCAGAGCTGCTCCATCCAGATGTAATGTCACTACACATATGGTACAACATGCATCCTCTCTGTGTTGCCTTGAGCTGACAGAGTGTGATTCCCGGCCGTGTGGCAGCACTCTACAGTCCTGAGGAACCAAGATTCTGCTTGCTCTTTCCATGCTTTTTTTATAAACAATGGGTGGCAATTTTTACCAATTAAGTGTGTGGGGAAGCAGCGAGTTTGGATCAGATACACACAGTAGCTGCCACAGCATGACTACGCAGCACAGAGGCTGCAAGCATTTAAGCAAGATGGAATTATCATAGCAGAAGATGAGTTCAGATATCAAAATGCACTGTTCCACTTCCAACAGCTCCCCACCAGGAAATCTCCACCCATCCCTGCAGTTAAGATGTGTATCTGTCTTGCAGTGTTAATTGTGCTGGCCAGCTGCTTTGCCATGGTTTCTGTAGGCAGTCCAATATAACGAACCTGGACAGTAAGGGCATTCCAGGGCTGAGGTGGATGGTCCAAAATATGAATAAATGTAAGTCATGTTGTTCTGCTGAACCTGTGGTTTAAAGCTTCTAATTGCTAACTTTCATCTTTTACCAGCATAAATAATAAATGTGACATGTTCCCCATTTTCCATCACCACATTATTAAAGCAATAAAACAATTTCAAAGGTGTGGTTATCATAAGCTAATGGCACCTCTAGGGGATTAGTAACACCCCAGGAGACTTTTTAGTCTTAAAAAACCCAATACCCCCTGTCAGTCTCCATCAGATCAGTTGTGTGAGAGTGTGTGCACAGGGCTCCTGCTCATGCTATGCCACTCGGCATGCAGGACAAGTTAAGTGACACAACTGCAGGCATAATTAGGTCAGGAGATGCTTCCAGGCAGACAATTAAATAAAAGAGAGGAACCCTGCAATCACGTGCAGCTCAGATTATGTATACATGCAGGTAACCCAGCTGCCTACAAGCCAGCTGCAGCTTTTTTTCAAAGCAAAGGGAGTCTCCCCTCTTACAGGAAGAAGTGGGGAGCAAGTGCTGCCATGCAGAGCACTGTAATGTGAATTCAAAGAGCTCTCCTTGCTGCACACCTAAGAGCATCTCCTCAAGATCAGGTTGGCTGGGAGAAAGTAGGTGACTTTGAGAGCCATTTGCCTGCCTGGAAGCATCATCACTTCATGGGGTTTTGCAGACCTGTGCTGACAGCAAAGCTGCCTGAGGAAAGGAGTCTGCTGCCTGCCACACCAGGCGACTTTGGGAGCACTCCCTACACACAGCTGCTTTATGGATATTCCTCCCCTACCTCCTCCTCCCCACAGTCTCTGTAATCTTGGTGTGACATCATTAGGAATTACGTTTGTTTTAGTATCTGCTGGGGCGTTAAGACCAAGCTATTTAGCACATCAAAACAACAGTATTAGCAAACAGACCTTCATTTAAGGTAATTATGCACCAAGGAGACTGCCTTATCTTTCATCTCCTGTTTATTTTGCTAACAGTCACCCAGATTCTTTAAGTAATACCTTCCCTGCTATCAGTTATCAAAGCAATGATGGGTGAAAGACAGCTGAATGCGCTAAGCTCTAACACAGCAAAAGCCTCACAGGTGGGAGGAGGAGGAGGAGGTGGAGGGAGAGAGGAATAAGGGTGAAAGGTGGGGGCTGTCTGACTCTGCTTTTGTCTCCGGTCAGTAATTCTAAGCTGGGAGCCCTGATCCTACAGGGAGCTTTGCACAGCCTGGAGCAGAGATGGGATCTGAAGGACATGTGCTGCACTCCATCAGGCTATAGAGGCTTCAGGTGAGCAGAGGCATTTGCTAATTGCTATTGCAAATGATCACAGCAAAATTCCAACTCCCCCTGTGCCCACACTTTGCTATCATCCTCGGGAAAGATAAAGGGGGCAAGGGTGGGAGGATGTAGAGAATGGGTGTAAGCCAGAGCACAAGGGCCTCAAAGATCAGTATCAGGCTAAGCCAGGTCTTTAGATACACGTTTCCAGCCTGCCCCATGTGAAGGGTGCATTCAAACTCTCAGTCAGCTGAAGGCAGTAGTGTCACCCCTCCCTGAGCCACACCTGCCAAAAGGGCACACAGGAAGCTGAGTTGCTTGATCCCACACTCAGCTTTTAAATAATAATGGGCAAAGCAATCTTAGGAACATTGACATGTCTCCTTCTACCACAGAATGGTTTAGAGGCAGCAGAGGGGGGGAAGGAGTGAGGTCACAATTGATGGTAAAGCAATGGAGTGCTTGAGTTTGGTGAGAAGTATTGCAAACCAAAAAGTCTTAGTTGTGATTACTGTGAGGACTTATTCAGCCAGCAGGCTGGCTGTAGAGGTAAAAATCCTCTTCCTGTGACCCATCAGAATACACTACCTGGGTGTCAAGTGCATTCAAAAGAAAAGTGTGATGAAATGCCTTGAGAGAACAAGGCCTTAGAGTAAATCACACTGCAGTGCTCAACTGGCAAAACTACCAGGAGTAAGAGTGAACATAAGTTGTAGGATGTGGCTCTTTGTTAAGAAAAGAGCAGAGGGAAATGGAAGTAGCTCTCTCACAGTGAAAGCAATTCTGGAACTTGAAGTAGAAAATAATGCAAGTGTCCTGTGTAGCTCTCATTGCTTTACCAGCATGGAGCACAGCAAGTTAACACTAAGCCTCCTTCCCCTCTCATTTCTTGGCCAAGTGAACCTGTACAGACCAGAAATAGTTTTTTCATCAGACACTAGGTGCCACCAGCCAGGTGGAGTTTTGCCATCTGTATGTCCATCAGTGTAAGCTTTCCCATATGCTTTAAAGAAAGTGTCCTTTAGTGCTGTGGTAGCCCCAACTGCTGGCATAATCACAGCCTTCAGCTCTGCTATTTTTTCAAGACAGGTTGCATAGTATTTGATCTCATGGCATCAGAGTAAAAAAAAAAAAAAAAAAAAAAAAAGCATATTTGAATGAAATACAGGAATGCTGACAAGGGAATGTAGAAAACTAAATTCTTATTTATCATTGGGGATGCAGAAAACTGAATTCCATAAATTAATTTTTAAATTAATTACCTCATTTCATTCTGTTGTCATACATGATTGTTGCCAGTGACAATGTTTTATTCTTTCTATGGGCATATTTATAGTGTTTTCTCCATAAATGAAAGGATAAGAAGCATTTTCTGCTACTTACAACAAAGCAACAGAAAACTGATATTATACAGACAGAAAATAGGGTGAAAATTATATTTTGAAATAATTTTCAGACCTGAATCAACAGTGATCTGGAAGTCACTGTGAGCTTATGTTTACTAAAATAAAACAGATACTAGGAGAAAAGTCTTGTATCGTTCAGAAGTTAATGTAACTGTGACTGATAAGCAGAACAATTGGGGAAGTTGTTTTGGTTTTATAGCTTTTTCATATGTGCCTGATGGAAACAGTAATTTAAATCCATTTAGATATTGGCACAGTCATGCAGATTACAAAAGCATGAACTGTGAGCAGAGGACTGCAAGGAGTGAATGCACTGTGTTAGAGAGTGACATCCAGGAATGTGTAATTCTTTCACAGTCTAATACAAAGAGTAAATTGGGATACCAGAGCACTTTGCTGACTCCACTAAATGGGGAGATTTTGAAGGCACCTGGAGGAATAATACCAAAAAAGGACCTAGATAGACTAGACAGCAACAAAATACAGAGATTTAATGTGGAAAAACTGTAAGTAAATCTGTCTAGGGAAAACTAACCCAAAACACAGATGTTCTCCTGGAGAGAGAAATCTTGAAAGCAATCATGTTAAAGCAGACAAGGAATGACAACAGAGTTAATGGTGAGTCCCCAGTGCAACAGGCAGCACAAATCAGGATGGGGCATTCACTTGTGTGCACTGACAGCCCACCCTTGGCCACTGCTGGCTCCTGCAGGGTGCTGCTGTAATCTCTTGCTCATGAGATGCTAATTCTAGCAGTGTGATCAGCAGAGAGAAAGGAGAAGGCAACAAAAGGGAGGAGGAACAAAGGGGAGGCAACTCTAAGAAGTACAACAGAATTATTACAAGCTTGGAGGAAATAACTCATACTACCATTGGGGTAAGGTGTAAGGTAGGAGATAAGCCCATCAATACTGAAAATGAAACATGAAATGTTCCATTCCATGGCATATATAAAAACAGAAAACTAGAAACCTAGCGGCAGATCGTTTTTGTTATTGCAGCATTCAGGGTGTCCTTCACCATTCGTCTTAATTTCCTCTTAAAAACCTGCCTGTGGCTGACAGAAAAAACTCCATCCAAAGGCAACAACAGAAGAGGTTCTGCCTGTGACTTTTTCTTAAGAAAAACACTCTCTTTTTGAGAAAAGCTCACTGGATTAGGGGTAATTAGTAAAAAACCCAGATACAAACTCTCAGAGACGTTACTCTATACTCAGAAAAGGAAATGTTAACCTTTTCTGGGCAGAAAGGCTGCAGAGGAGAGCCAAGGTTGGCAGTTCCTGCTTGTGACTGGGCTGGAGCTTTCCTACCAGTGCTGCATGCAGAGCTGCAGGTGTGTGTGGACTGAAAACAGCCTGGGCACAAAAGCTACCCTGGCACATTTTGCTGCCTGCAGATGAGGTTTCCTTGCCCATATTGTCTCCCTAGATGCTGTGGGTCTCAGCAATGAGCAGGTCAGGCTAGGTAGCAATGCTGCAGCCAGCTTTAACCAGCGCTGCTGCTAGCTGCAGCTTTTCTTTCCAGAGATTGATAAAATCCAATTTGGGAACAGAGGCAGTTTTTGGAGGTGCAGGGCAATGACAGCCACCAAGGAACATCTCCTTCCACATTTTGCCTATGAGGCCGCCCGAGGTTTTATGGGGGTGATAGGGAGGGATGCAGAGGGGCGTGCAGAGATGCGGAGTGATGTTCAGGGGTACCCGCACCCCCAAGGCTTCCTTCCCACAGCTGCTGAAGACCCACATTGCCATCTAGTGCCAGAGGAGCACAAGGACAGCCGGGAGGCACCGCCTTCCCTCGCCGTGGCCGCCCAGCTCCGGCTTTGCTCGCCCGGGATGAGCCGCGGTAGCCCCCGGGCAGGTCGCGGGGTCCCTGCTGATTCCGGAGCCGGGAACTCCTTTCACGGAGGAAGCTTAGGGGGGGGAAGTAAAACTCATGCTGTTCGGCCAAAACCAACCCACCAAGTCCTGTGCAACCCTGCCACGGATCCTGCTGTGCCCCACGGGTCAGAGGGTTTCAGAAACCTGCAGAGCTCACAACGGTCTCATCCTGGAAAGGGTGCAACTAAAGTAAGGTTCAGCAGTGGCTGAAGTATCTAATATTTATATACTGACAGAGAGGTTTAGTTGCTGATACACCTCCTGCCTACTTGGCCTCCATCCGGGCTGCTGTGGTCCTGCTCAGCCCCAGGCACTGCTGGTGGGATGCAGACTCAGTGCCCAGATGAGCAGCAGATGCTGCAGAGGGCTTTGGTTAGCTACCCATAACCTGTGGCAGTTCTGGTGAGAATTGGGCTGTTAACCCTATTGTCCTGGCCGGGATCCAGCTGGGATGGCCCTGCCAGTTGTGGCTTGCCTAAAGGAAGAGGGCAAGGGGAAGCAGTGTTTTCCTTTGGCATCGTTTCATGCCAAGCACTTTTATATACACACAAAAAAAGAATGTACTAAATATTTTTCATGTGACTTCCCATCATAAGAGATGGAATTGTTAAAGTGAGATTATTATGTGTGCTACAAGAATACCTAGAAGCCTCAGGTGAGACAAGGGCTTCACTGTGCTCAACAGGATAGGCATGTTTAATAAAACTCAGTCTTGTCTGTGCAGAGTGGTGATCTGACTGGGATAGGACAGAGTGAGCAAGCACAGTGGGTTTCACCACATCATAAAGCAGTTCAGTATCTGACCCAGGTCTCCCAAGTTTCAGCTTGCCATCCAGTCTTTCCAATTAAATGTTGCACATGGTGGAGTTTGTTTATTTTTCAGACTGTGGTTATTTATGCCCTTGTAACAAAGGGCTCCCAGAAAAAAAAAAACAAAAACAACACCACCAAAAACCCAGGCCTTTCACGGTTTCCTGGGCTCATTGATAGAAGAGAGACCTTGTTCACTCACCTTCCAGTCTCATGCTCTAAGTGGAAACTTTAAGCACCACTTGGCAAAGGCTGAGAGAGCTGGCACACTCAGGTGGAAGGATTCATTAGTTAATCCTGCAAACCATAGCAAGCTATTGAGGAGAGAGTACAGTTGTCACACTTAGTAAAGTGGCAATCTATGACCCACAAGAGCTTGTGGCTTTCTTGGGGTGTAGGTACAACTGAGCTTTGCCATAGCAAAGATGAGGTGCAAAGGAAGGTCAGTATGCAGCAGCTGGAGGAGGTAAAGCTTGAGGACAAGTGTCCTCCTTGCACATCTTGGTCTTCTGTCAAGAGACCTTTTAAAGAAAAAGCCACTCAGGAGCAACAACCTCCAATGATAAAAATAAAACCAACAATAGCAATCCTCAGTCCTCACTCAAGAATAAATTCTCTGAAGGTCACTCATCAGGTGATGGGGAGCAAACACACTGCTTTGGTAGCTGAAAGTTTGCACATGAGCAGAGGACTTGAGCATGTCACCTACAGCTCCTTAAGTTGCTGCTGCCTGGTGAGACAGCATGCAGTGGATGAAACTTACTGTTCTGTAAGCAGAAAAATGAAGGATAAGCAAGAATAAATATGGAGGTGAGAAAAATTTTAGAGACTTAGGCACTGTAAGATCTTTCCCCCCCAGTACCAACGTTCCAATGAAATCTACTTGTTTTAGGCCTGCTATATCATAACAGATCCAAGATTCTCCTGGAAAGAGGCAAGATTTTCTTTAAATATATTAACTTTTCATGACACTTAGTCTTCTTTTCTGTACAAGGCTTTTAACACTGGCTCTCTGATGCAGATCAAGGACCAGCTTCTTCCTCAGTGTAATTCTGCCTAAGCCTATGCATTTACCCTAGGGGTGAATTTTGTCTGTACAGTTTGTGATTCTCAGGCAGAGGCTTATTGACAAGCACCGTGCTGAAGATATTTACATCCAGCAATGCCCATAAGCCACTGAACATCTGTTCTCTCGTTTGCAGCCTCCTCAGCATTTGCCCTGTAGGCAATAATCTACAGAACAAGTTTCCCAGCACCTAAACTACTGTAGGATAATTCTTAAACTAAATGGAACGCAAAGCCCAAGGCCCTGGGAATTCACTTTTGTACAATAATCTTTTGTGTGCATACAGTGGAAACCAGAGGATTATGGAGTCAAATCACTCAGGTCAAGTGAGATTTGAGGGGGGTAGGAGAAGATGACAGAAGCACCAGTGGGAAGGTAGTGATCCCAGGGGAAGTAACGTGACGCTTGCAGATAAGCATGTTCTGCTGTCATGGTTTAATTTTAGACAGCAGTATTAAAATTTCTGAGCATTGCTGCACATCAACTCTCTCTTTACCACATAAGGTTCTTTTTTGTGGTGTGGTTGGGTTTTTTTGTTTTTTTTTCTCCTCAGAGTATCCCTGGATCTGTTGTTTTCCTGTGCCATGCCTCCATTTTCTTGCAATCAGAGTTTGTGTGTATAAATTTCCTTCCTCCATACAGCTCCCTGTTATTTTTCTCATTCTTGCATCCTTAGCCAAGGATTTCAAAGATTCTCTAGATAGCCAGTGCAATTCATTTATCTGCCCTGGACATTTATCTGCTTAATGGAAAGAAGGAAATGGCCTTAAAGAACGTCACTCAGAAAAATGTGATGCTGCTTTTTCTCTTTCTGGTAAGGGACTGATCTGGATATCCTGCCCCACAGCCAGAAGCTGTATTCAAATGCCTGGCTGCTCCTGCTGCATTGCAAGAAGACCCACTTGAATCCAATCAGCTATTTGACATGATCTGGGCTGGTGCAGGCTGCTTAGCTGATGGGAGGATGTGCTGTTGGGCAGTGACTGCTGAGAAAATAGTGATATAGAAGGTGTTAAAATTAGACATAGGTGTGAGCAAAGGAGAAAACAGCATCAAGGAAAATTCATGAGAGTCTTCTGCAAACTCAGCGGCTGTACTGCTCATCTGAATGTGAGGATTTGTTTTTTATTTTTAAAACAGGCAATATGGCAGAAAGGCTACATTCTACCTGTGGCATAAAATCCTGTCTCAATTACCAGGTATGAGGCCTAGGATGAAATACTTTCTCTACAGCCTTTGTGAAATCTAACACAGAAAGCAAGACAGCAGTAAGCTTCTGCACAAAGCAGCTCCACTTTCTGCTCTGCAGTGGTGGTGGAAGCAAGAGTTGGAGTCTGCAGGTATTTGTACCATGAAAGTGTTGCAGGCTGGGAAATGCAGGGGTTTTTTCTTTTGTGGAGTGTTTTTATTGTGAGATTTGGGTTTGGGGTTTTTTTGGTTGTTGGTTTGGTGGGGTTTTTTTGGGTGGTGGTTGTGGTTTGTCTTTTTGGTGCAGCATTTTACCACTTCCAGGAAAAGAGTATATAAATCTGCTTGCATAGGAAATCTTCACGAGCATCATATGTGATTTTAGTTATTTATTTATCCTTCTTGATGCATCATACCTTTACCCACTGTCATACTATTTGTATAAATGCTACGTCCTGTCTAAGTTTGCTCTAGACACAGGCTGTGTTACTTAAGAAGAAATAGGCACTTTGCTTCCCAGTCATCCTCTGCAAGAGAATATAAACTTAAAGCCTCTCACGGGCAAAAGCAGAAAATACTTTGTTAGTGTTTGTTTTGGTTGGATGATCAACTTGCACTCTAATAATGTATATTATTTTTCTAAGGAATTACACAGCCTTGATTGCTGCAAAGTCACGTACAGGTCAGGAAAGTACAGAACTCAAGTTGTCCCAGGAATTGTAGTTCATGCTTCTCCTGTGTGTTATGAAAGTCCTGAGCTGGGTGCCTACACACTGATTTTCCTAACACATTTGAGAGATTGTGTTCTTGCTCTTTTTCCTTTGTGTCCCATTTTTAGTCAGTTTGTATGTTCCAAATGAGCAAAGACTGCACAACGGGCCAGGGAGGGAGGCAGGAGGGGTAATGTAAGTCCTTGTGGGGAGTAACCTCCAGTTTGGGCATCATATTTTAAAAGTGCAGTACAGATGTTATGGGTTGAGTTAGCTTGATCTGCTGGGACCTATATCCTGTATTGGATGAAATGGTTTGACTTCATCTATTGAAATGCTAATGTCTGACCATTTCCTCCCCCAAAGCCAGTCTCATTATTTCTCTTTGTAGCCTACACTTACCCTTTCTCCATTCCACACCACCCTGACCCCAGAGTTTCTGCTTTTCAAATATGTGCTTAAAAGTTGTCTGCTATGTGATCATTTTATGAGGTGATACCATGAAGTATATGTTCCAGCTGTGATAGTGACCCTGCCTATAAACCAAGGAGGCTGGCCAAGCATTCTCTTGCCCTCCCACTTAAATGTGACTCAAGACAAGAAGATGCAGTGATCCAGAGCACAATAGTAAAAGGAAAATCCCGATTAGACCCTGGAAAAAGGAAACTCTAAGTGAAACTGACTTTTTATCTCTTTGTGTCTTCATGTTGACACTACATTAGGAAGGCTGACATGAAATATCCCCAGAGGCCTAAATCCAATTTTGAATCAAATGTAAAAGACCAGCTTGTAAAGGCCAGGAATGAATTGGTTCTGCCAGAAGAAAAATTAGCACAGAAACAAGCTTATTTCCAGAGAATCTACTGAAATAACTACGTGATGGCTTAATAGGGATTGTCCTTGTCTGATTATTTTTTTTTTCAGACTTAGTGAAAGTTCAGGTTTTGAAATGACCCATCTCTACAAAGAACACATCCATCTCCAGGTTTGCTGCGTGCAGCAATATGTAGTCAAGATTACTTCAGTTAGCACTGAGATGGGCTGCTCTTTCTTAACACCAGTCTCTGAACAAATACTCACAAAAGCTAAACAGATATGTGTCTGTCCTACTTGCTCCCATTTACATCTGTAGGAAGCTGCAGAGATTTTGTGCTGCTTAGCTGTCCTGCTATTGCTTAGTGCCAAGTTCTCATATTGCTGCAGTTCTAGGCCATTTGCTGTTGCAGGAGAAGATTTAGGTCAGTGGTTTTTCAGACTTCTTGATTTGTGGACCCCTAAAAAATTTTCCAGCAGTAGCGCAGACTCCTTTAGGAATTTCACATGGGCAGATTGCTGTTTGGCACATATGAATTTGCTTTTTCTCAATCTCTTTTTCGCAGACTCTTTAGAAGTTTTCCATGAGCTTGCCAGTTTCTGCAGACCAAAAGCTGGAAATTAACGATTTAGGTGAGCTCTTGAACCGTTACTCTTTCATGTATACATTGCTGTAAAGGAGGACAATGCCATAAAATGAGTAACATCAAGGCCAGTGTTTTGGGGATATTGTGACTATCAGTACTTTACAGTCTGTCAAAACTAAATGCTGGCTATTTAAGCAACCAGAGTTCATACATGCAGAAATATATGGTATCAACACCCATATTGTCCCTCTGTCTCAGTGACTTTGGATGCTGAGCTGTAGGTGTTCCAACACACCCATAAATCAGAACTCGTTGCCTCCAGAGCTTTAGCTATCAAATGATATATGCTTTTTGGCTTCTCTAAGACTAGCCAAATAAGAGTCTACAATATTATTTCTTTAGATTGAGATCAGGCTTAGGAGGAAATGTGGGATAAAGTTCATGCATAAATCAACTTTCCCCCTGCCATGCTTTATACACCATACCATGAGAACTATTTATTGCTTCTTTAGAACCCATCAAACACACTCTCCTGGCTGAGAGACTGCTATGGGTAAGTAACACCATCCTTACCACAGTAGCCTGAGCCCCACTATCTATCCAACAGCAGAGTACTGGAGCTTCTCCCACTCACCATTTTGTTGTTACAGAACATTCCTACAACAGTGGAATGGCAGTCTGGGGAGAAAAAAAGCATATGGGAGTTGTCAGAAAATGTAACAAAGAGGTGATACAGACTGGCAATGTGGCTAGCCAGAGGTGAGCTCTGATTCCTAAAAGGGAATTTAAGATAATAGGTTGGGTGGACATAGGTCAAAACCAGTCCTGGAAATTATTCAAATAGCTTTTTCCTTGCTGCAATAGAGAATGGTGAATCAAAGGAGGGATGTGAATAGAAAGTGATCTGAGTCAAAGCAGGGAAATTGCTAGGAAAAAAAGAATGGGACAAGACATAAAATGAGAAAAACAGAGGAGAGAATAATGCAGCACTGGAGATGAAAAGCAAGGAGAACTTAGTTAAGAGTTTCAGCTGCATGGATAGAGAGAAAATATATCTTTGCTTTAGAGGAAGAAACTATAAATGTGGACATTTTTTGACCGGGATGGTTCCAGATTGAAGATGACATCTGACTTGCATTTCCTGTTCCTCTCCTTGGCATCTGCTATAAACCTACTGTTCTCTAGCCTGAGACTGATCTCAAGGTCATTGGTCTGATTCCACTCTTATCCCTCCTGCCAAGATGTTTATAGAGCTCGGTGTTCTTTATAATGAAAGTATAGTTCTCATCAGCAGATACTTCCAGATTTTCAATTTTCTTTTTGGCCTCCTAAGGCTTTAGCACGAAACCTTCCATCTCACTGCCTATCAGAACTACTGCTCCTGAATTATGGCTTATTTCCTCTTAATATGCACAGCAGGGATTTTTAATAAATCAAATAAAAAATAAAAAGTGCTGTCCCATCCCGCATGGTTAATAGATCTTACTCCCTGCCAATAATAAGCCAGAAAAGGTGTTATGGGACCTTTTGGTTTTGTACTGAATGTAGAAGCTCTTCTCTGTCTCAGGAGGCAATTCAGTGTAAACCAGTTAGTGTGCAAGTCTGCATCTCCAAAGGTAATGCAAAATAAAAATAATGATGTGTCTCTAGAATATGGCATTGAGAGAAAGGAAGGAACAAGATAAAATGTTCCACTAATCCCAGTGTCTAGTCTGAAGATGATGCAATTGAGGGTGTGCTATCATTTACAAAAACAATGACTAGACTTCTGGGTATATACTGTAAGTGATATTTAATTCTTATCTACTTGTCTCTCATTCAGTGCCTAAACCAGTCAATTTACAGATCATTACACTGTATTATATGTAAAATAAAAATAGATCTCATTAAACATCTTGACTATATGTTGCATAGCCTGCTCTCTAGCAGACAGTGATTTAAAGAGCTACCTCAACAGCTTGGGAGGAGGAACTGTGCTTAGTTCATCATTCCCACTTCCTTTGGTTTCTTCTTCTGAATCCACATTTATTTTCTCCATATCCAGCTTGATAAGGGATTTGTCCCCTTTGTAGCAGGGACAGTATTTCCTGGGGGTTTTGTATATCAGACATACAGCCCACCACAAGGATTTTCAGCTGAGAGGGGATCTGCAAGCCAGAGTACCTGGATGGGTGAGCTGCTTCCCCCTGAATTCCACCAAAAGGTCTATCCCATCCCCCAAAAGAACTGAAAACTTTCAGTGTCTACTCTCCAGGAGGAATTCTAGGAAAGCCTGCCCTCTGGAGCCCACTGCTACAGCTCCCTACATGGTCACAGAAATCACTCCCAGCATTCAAGGCTTTGGTTCATGAATTCAGTGCACTTCCACAGCAATTCAGTTTTGCCTCGTCAAGACAAGTGATCATATTTTCAGCTGATGCAAAGCTGCTTATCAGTGACTTCTGTGATGCTCCACTGGTATATGCAGATGAGAATCTGGTGACATGACTATTCTGAATATCAAGCATCCCTTCTGCAGTGTTAACTGACAGCCCTCCATCTGATAGTGCCCTAATAACGGATTAATATAATATTTAGGAGTTTTTTTCACCATGACAATGTCCATGCTTACACAATGTCATAGATTAATTATGTTGGTTTTCATTATTAGTGTTGGGGTTTTTTACTGCTAATCTCAAAGTAAAAAGAGCAAACTTTTATTTTGAAATGAGAGGACAAAGTAATTATATATTAGAAATTTTGTTTTTTACTATGGGAATATTGTGGGTTTTCTACTTAAATAATCATCCACCAGAGATATTACTGTCAAGCAGAAGATAACCAGGGACTCTTACAGTAGTATTTCCAATGGGGTGGGTGAAGGATCGAGAATAGCTGGACAGTGTGATTATTTTAACTTCTGTAAAGGTAAATGAAAAATGTGAGCAGTGAAATGTGGAAAAGGTATATATATGATTATATTACTTCTCAACAATTTTCTTTTGCTTTTGCTCCATTGTCTACAAACAGTGATCAGACTGATTTTTCTCATGTCGTAAATAGACTTCCCTAAGAGTAAAGCAGTCGCTTGTTCAGAGCAAGGTTTCTGTTTCAGGTGATGAATCTCTATTTTCTGAGCCAGTGAAACTTCTCCTCTGCTATAATGACATTTACAGACATCCTACTTGGGGCTGACATTCCCTGCAGACCTGTAGAAAACCTGACAACACTCCTGACTTTTCTTCAGCTTTTCTGCATTATTTCAGTTCTTGTGTCCAAGTTTCTGCCCTTATTTGTAAGTTGGTTGACGCTACATACAGCGGTCACTGTGTTTGTAATTTCTTCCTTTCAAAGGCTGAGATGGATGTATTTCTCCACTCAGCCACTCGTAAAGTTCCTTTCCAAGGGATGTGTCCAATCTAAACTCGGCAGAGAATGTCTGTAACATTAACTGAAGGTCCAGTCAGCACTTTTTCTGACTTCATGAGAGACTCAAGAGAACAGCTGAGAGATTTCACTCTTAATCTCTGGTGTCTTTGGCTCAAGCTGGAGGGTTGCATCACTCACAAGCTAACATAAAATCCCGGGTGTGGATAATTTATACATTTTTACTTTCCAGTGGTGTTAATTTGGCACCCCCTGGAGGAATGTGTTTGAAAACACTTAAAGGAAGGAAATATTTTTAAAATCCCCTTTGATGCAATCTATTCTTTAACTAGACTGTAAATTTTTCCTATTATCTTTGGAGAGGGAGTCTTTGCAGAAATATTAATTTAATTTTTCTGTAGGCAGTTTTTCATCCTGAGATAATACATGCAGGTTTTTTTCTTCCTCAGACATGTCAATCTAAGACACTGGGGAAGTGCTGGAGAATTTCTCTAATATCATTAATTAAATTATCAAAAAGAAAACCTGGAATGTCACCTGTAAATGACAAGACAACACAGGAACTGCCATGCTAGTTTCCTCTAGATTGAAGGTTTGCCAGACCCTAGCAGTGATCAGTAATGGATGTCTGAATAAACAGCGGAAGAAAAAGTATATAAATGATTCCTTTCCTGATTCCTTCTCATATGATGTCTCTGGGTGTCTTCCTTTCTCTACCCTAAAATATGGAAGAGATCTGTGGCTGGCTGCCTGACTCAGAAAACTCTTTGTGTTAACAGTGCATTCCCATTTACAGTGTACTAGGAACATAGATTATCTGCAGAACTGGGCTATCAATACTTGGAAAAATGCTTGACTAAAAGGCTGTCCTTGGTATGTTTTCTTTTGCACTATGAAGTTGATTTTCTTTACCCACAGACGCAGCCAGCAGTAAGAAACCAAAACTGAAGATGGCTGTATGATAACATTAGTCTTGCTGGCTTAGGAATGTCTTTAAATATTTTCTTTTCAATGCAAAACACTTCATTGTTAATTTAATCATGAAATATGTCTTCCATGTTGCATTTCCCAGATCTGTTGTTAAGAAGTTAATATTACTCTCACCAGAGGTGAAAAAAAACTTAGAGAGAAAAGTAAACAGCATCTGTGCTGTTTATGTATTACAGGGTGATAGAGAGCACCAGACATTAATACAATATAAATACATTTGAAACTTTACAGTAGGATTTCAGTAGTTGCCTTCAGGTACTTTTCAATGGGACTGATTTCTACGTTGTTCTTGATCAAGAAGTCGTAAATTTCTTTGCTTTTGCTAGAACCAGTATCAGAGGTGGCAGTTTCTGGCTTGTATCGATCATGGAGAAACTGGCAGTAGGTGAACTGGTAGGGGAGCAAAAGAAAAAATATTTGGACCTTCTTTTTCTCCTCAATCTAATGTATGTGTATCTACATAACTCGCAGACTGAAAACTAATTCCACATAGAATGACCTGGATTCTAGAAAGAAAGAAAAGGGAGAGGTATATTGCTAAAGAAACATTAACTGATGGAACAGATGGAAAAGACAGACTCTAGAACAAGATCCTATCCACTCTGCCCAGCTCAGAAGGGTGACAAGTACAAAATGGGTCTGTTGAGGGATAGCTTACTTTAAATGTGATATAAAACTACCCTGAGCTGGGAGGGAAGTGTTCATCAGTGTACACTGAAAGCAGTTACAGCAGTCTGCTGTTCAGCTGCACATAGCAGCAGATCAGTACATCTCTAATTATTATTTGGCTGGCTGGCTAAGCAGCGTAGCATTTAAAACCTAATTTGTTGTATAATTTAATTTTAATTGAGTCTCCTATCCACACAGGACTCGTTAAGCTAGCTGTATGTTTCACTTGCTGTCTTTGACATGGATACTATGGGAGAGCTGTAAGACCTGAACCAATCATTTGCTTGTGCTGTGCTATCATGGAGGTGCAGTATTTCCTTGGTGTGATTGCAAGGGGATCTCTTGGCAGGAATATTTGGGAAGTATGTTTTCTCAATGCCACAATATAACAAAACAACTTCCTCCCTCAGCTAATGCTCTGTTTTACTCAAAAGATTTGGTTGTTGGGCTTTTAGTCACATCTCCCATGTGCTGGTATTTTCCTCTGCCACTCAAATATAACAATTACTTGTCACTGTGAGCAGTAGTAAAAATGAAGCACCGTGACCATGTTTTTGAGTGACTGTAATCCACTGTGAGTCCACTGATGTGCCTCTCTTCAAACATACAGAAGGCACTAGTCCTCAGTGAGGACAAAGGTGAAAGTAAGCAGGGTATTGTACAGACAGATCCTTTTGGAAGAATGCAGTCAGACCTGAAAGAACCATTTCTGGTAGTATTATTACTAAGGGAAGAGTTACAGGCTATGATCAATAATGCAAAGCTCTTAAGTATGTGCATCGATTCTCACCTATATGTGTGCTTACATTTTTCTCCTGAAATAGGCCCCATGTGACTGAGAACTCTGAAGCAATACTGTGTATTAGGTTAAAACCACAGGTCCAAAACACTTCTGTATTTGAATAATTTTGCTTATATCAGCAGTCACGTGCAGCTCTCTTATACAGGCTGGTATTGCTGTCAGATTCATACAGCCATGGGGATCTACAGGGTTTCCAGGATAGGTTAAGATAAAAGCAAAATCTGAGAGCTCAAGCCTGTGAACCAAGTAGGAGTATCAAAGCAAAGAATAGAAAATGCGATTGTTTTTAGCATTTTGTTCCTGTTTCCATGTCTACTGATTAATTCCAAACATCAAATTCATTTTAGTGAAGGGGAAAACATGAGGTTCAGTGCTACATGTGACTAATTTAAAAAGCTAAACCAGCAAAGAGCAGGGAGATCCAGCATGCCTCAGCTTCTTCCTCCGTTTTGATGAACATGAAGCTGAGTCCTTCAGATCACCGTGATGAAGGAATGCCCAGCTAGAAGGTTTCCACCGATGCTGTGCAAAAGAACTACTACTTGTTTGCCTGACAAGCCATTTTACACGGGATTATAATTGCCTGAGCTCCTGATGGGTGCTGCTCCACCCGTCAGCCTGAGGTAGGAGCAGGACATAAGCCTGCAAGGGGGTGATTTGATTTTGGTCATTTCAGTTCTCTGAGGTGGCTACCAGTGGGATGGAGAAGGTGGGCAGATGAAGCAGGGGTCTGGGGAAACGAGGATGAGCATGAGGGCCCAAGAGAGGCTGTGCTGGTGCAGCGTGGCTGGAACACAGGCCCTGCAGCCCCAGAGTGCAGAGCCACAGAAGACGGAGCTGTCATGGGGGACCTGGTGACATTTTCCCCTGGCTGTTTTGTTTGAGGAGTTTCCTTGCTATTTGGGTGGGGTTTTAGCTAGGTTCTAACTACTGAAGGAGACAAATGCTGTGGTTGGTGGGGCAACAGTGAGCAAAGTGACCATTCCTACGGTGCAGAAAGGTCCACTGCTTGCTCTTGTCCCGTTTTTAACTGCAGCTTTTGTTTTGTAACAGCCTCGATTAAAACTGGGGGTGCCCCCTCCGGGTACGAGCCCCCATCAACAGCCACTGAGCCTGCCTCAGGGTGAACTTTCTTTCTTAAGGCGTGTTCCTGGAACGGCAAGCATGGTATTTTATGTAGCGGCTGCCGGCAAACTAGTAACTCTTCAACATCGACGAGTTAAACGACGACTATTTTTCAGTGTAAGTAACCGATTAAACGAGCTCAGCCGGCTGCCCGCATACACAACCCGCTGAGAGGCGCCCGCAACAAAGATGGCGGCGGCAGCCTCGCCCCGCTCGCCAGGCGGCCCACACCCAAGATGGCCGCCGAGGCGACACCGCCGCCCAGGCCTCGCTCTCGCCCCGCTTTTCCCTATGGATGGCATTCCCGGAAAATGTGACGCTCCAGCTCGCGTGTCTCGGTGGCAGGCGCCGGAAGATCCGCCCCCTCCCCGCTGCCGGTGCGTTCTCTATGGCCACCGTGCGCCGGCTCCAATGGCCGCCCTGGCCCCGCCCCGATCAGCTGAGGGTGGCAATGTCTGTTGACAGGAGCCGCCTCGGCAGCGGGACTGGGTGTAAGGCCGGCTCCGAGGGGACGGGGGGCCGGGCCGGAGGGGGCNCTGCTCTCCTCCTTCCGAGCGCTCCATTTGGATTCACATCTGACAAAAACAAACAAAGCGAGCCCAAGCCCCACCATCACACAGCATCCGGGGCCGGGGAGGGGGCTGCTGCTGGCGGCCCTGAGGGAGCCCTCTCCCCGGCCCCGGATGCTGTGTGATGGTGGGGCTTGGGCTCGCTTTGTTTGTTTTTGTCAGATGTGAATCCAAATGGAGCGCTCGGAAGGAGGAGAGCAGAGCCAGCAGCAGCCCTGGGGGAAGCTGATCCGGCTGGGTGCTGATGAGGCTGAGCCGCACGTCTTGCTGCTGAAAAGAGAATGGACAATTGGTCGGAAGAAAGGTGGGACAGGGACACGCTGGCGTAGGGCGGTGTTAGGGGGACGGCAGCGATCCCCCTTTCTGACCTTTAAAACGTTGGAAGGTGGGACTGAAACTAGTTGGGTTTGGTGGTTTCAGCTGTTGGAGGTGCTTGCCAGACGTTCCCTCATCTCTGAGGTACCTCCCGGCTCTGTGTGAAGAGGAAGTTTTACACTGACCTTTTTTACCGACTTGTGACATGTGGACGTTTAAAAGTGAATATTCCTTTTAGGTTCTCTGTAACAGTTCGTACAATGAGAAAAAAAATAATGTTGATTCTGAAGAGTTTCTGTTTATCGTGCCTGTTTGCGTGCTTATTTCGTTTCTGTGGTTAAAATAAGTTGGAACTGCAATGCAAAATGCTTGTGCTTTCATAGAAAAGAAAACGACCACATAAAAGCCCTTAATTCTTCTGGCTATGTGAAGATTGCCAACAAGTACTGAAAGTTTCTCTGAGAGTGGCTTTGAAAACTTTACTTACAGAGTCTAGGGCGTTTGCTACTTGCCTTTGTTTTAAAGGATTTCATGTTTACTGTGTTTAAAACAATCATCATAGTGTTTTAATTGGTTTTACTCTGCCCTGACAGCACTAGTCAGTTTCCTGTTCAAGCTATTTGACTGGCCAGTCGTATTATGTAAATAATCTTGAACAAACACCAGATGCTATAGCTCTATGAGAAATTCAGATAGTATATTTCAGGAAAAATGTTTTTCCTATTTACATTTGTTAATACACATTTAGATTGCTTATCTTATTACCTGAGCCCCAGGTAAATTTGTAGAATTGAAGTCTAGTTGCAGGTTATCTTGCAGAAAAAAAAAAGATGAATTCTTGTGTGTTCTGTTGCTTCCATAACTGCTAATGGATTAATAAAATGAGTGATTACAAGCATGCCAAACTTTGGGTGGTAAGCATTACTTAGTAAATCTTCAGGAACATTAGAAAAGCTTGTTTAGAGCATTTTGTCCTTCCTGTTCCGATATGAAAATCTAACTCCATAGAACAGAATGGAAATGTTGGCATGGTCTTGAATAAAATTTAGTCTGCTTCCTTTCAGTGGGCTTCCTAGCCCCACAAGTTCTGTGGCAACTGCTAACTCTAGTTGTTGATTGTGTGTTTAGTATTAGGAATGGACTAGTTACAAACTGTCACTGGCATGTGTTGTGGCTACTTTCTTTCTGAATGTTGTTCTTGCAGGCTGAGATGAGTGCACCAACCCCGTGAATAGGTGGAAGTGAATCATGTTTGTTAATTATACCTTTCATGTAAGCAAGTACTTTGAGTCATTTGTGAGATAGATTAGTTGAGCATTGCCTTGACCATTCAGTTTTAAAGTGGAATAAAAATGTTAGATTTGCTTAGACCCCTAGTGTCATGGGCAGCAAGGTTTCTATCATGTCAACATTGTCATTCCACTTCTGTGTATCCCTAGATCTTTGTACTGGATTTTTAATCTCCCTTCAGATTTATTAATATAATGGTGTTGTCAACAGAGATGAAGAAAATTTTTCTGTTTAAAAACAAACAAAAGAATAATAACACAGAAAATTCATCAGTTATTAGTTCCCCTCCAGTATTCTGGGTGAAACAGAATTTAAATACAACAAAATAGTTACAATGATGTGGAAAAAGTGCTAGGTGCTCTGTGATGGATTCCTCTGGAATTTAGATTGGGCAACTGTAAAACAAAGTAATTGTGATTTGTTTTCCATCTCCAAGGGTTAGGATTGCAGGGTAAAATGGGAACTAAACCCTCTTGAAATGGCTGAAATAAGAATGTATCACATGGAGCAATCCCACTGCATGTATTTATATTTCACATAATAGACTGTGTTGCTGCCTACATGCCAGTAGAAGTTTTGAACTCTTGCAGATGTGTGTGAGTCTGTTTGTTGTGCGTTTCTAGCCATGTAGAATGCTAATCTGCTTCTGTAATGTGTATTTTTAAATACTGGAAAATCTGCTTTCTTTTTAAGGTTGTGACTTATCTTTCCCTGGTAACAAGTTGGTGTCTGGAGATCACTGTAAAATCACAGTGGATGAAGAATCTGGTCAAGTGTCATTGGAAGATACAAGGTTGGTTCTTCTCTGAACTTCTCTTCTTTTTGAGTTTGAAGTAAAACCTTGTGTATTACTTGAGGCATCAATAGTAAATCCTGATCTTTTTTTCTTTTCTGCTTTTATACCTGGGGTAGTGTGGGTTTTTTGGCTCTTTCTCAATATCTTATTCTCTACAAAGGAACTCATAGTTTATTGTCTAAAAAAAAGTACTATTAGTGTGATGGTGGTGTAGCAAATTTCTTTAGACTTATGAAAAAAGTGATGACAGCATTCTTTAAAGCTGTTAAGCATAAGTGTGCCTCATTTCAGGCACTTACACAGGGAAGAAAATACAGTGATGATCTCAAAGCATGAAACAGATGTGGAGTAAAAATCTGTATTTGTAATACATTTTTCTGGTATTCAAGATATCTGTACTGTATTTAGCAGTGCTATATTTTATGAAAAAATATATCAGGCCTAGCTAGAATGACTAGAAGTGGCTTATAATTCTCCTTCTCCAATGTTATATCAAATTTCAAGACATTTCAAACAACAACTTGAGTCATGTTTGCCTACTATGATTGTCTCACAGTGTAGCTGTAAATCTAAGCCTGAGAAGCCATCCTAGCTGTTTTCAGTGGCATGTAGCTGGTAGAATTGGTTTAGAACAGTGTCAAGATAATACAAGATAAAGGAATTGTGAATGATGCAGAAACATTCCTGCCTTTTTCTCCCTGCACACACACACACACACCCCAAAGCAGAAGGTGCAGACAGTAGAAAACTATCAAAGCCACATTAAAGTCAGTTTTCTTTATAGTATATTCATTGAAAGGTGTGGCTTGTTACAATGGTAGTGTAATTTGCTGCACTTAGGGAGTACTGCCAGTTAGCTGTTTATACCTGTTACACTTCTATATATCTAACAAAAAGATTTAAGATTCTTTGTGTTCTTGCCTGTGAGTTGGTATGAAGTGTGGCTACCATTTGCTGAATAGAAAATAAACAGGTTGATATGACTACATGCAGAAAACTGTCTGTTCTGGGTCCTCCAGTGTTTGTGCTGAATATCAGATGAGCTCCAAAAAATCAAGCAGGCTGAAAGAAGAAGATTTTTGAATGTTTCATTTGGCAACACGGATGTCCAGAGTCCCAGAAAAATACTGCAGCATCAGCTTTATCTTCTCTGAAGTGGAAAATAGTTTGGAAGCATTGCTGTGGTCAAGCTCAAATTTTTCTGGAGAAGAAGAATGCATTGCAAAGAGGCAGCTAGTTGAACTGAGCAGACAGTTGAACTGAGTGGACATTATTTGGTTTAGCTGTAATACAGAAACAATATAATCAAATGTGTGCAGACAACCAACATTATTTTTAATAATGCCTGGTAGCATAATGAGTACTTGGATCTACTTTGGAAAGAGTTACCATAAATTTGCAGGTGGAAGGAAGTGTGTAGAGAACTCAAAATTATTGAGTAAATAGATGTTAGGAAGTAGCAAAAGCCAAGAGTTAGCAAATACTACAACAAAATATTCAGAGACTCACCTTTTTTGGGGTATGTTGCCACTTTATTTTCCAAACAATGGAACACTAGCAACAGTAGTTACTTTATACTGCTTAAAACAAAAATTATACAAGCTGGCATAACACAGTGGAGCCAGTGGTTGGCTTGCTATAAATAAAACCGATCATAAGATTATCTGTTTGGAAATAGAAATTTTAAAAGCAACCTAATTTTTTAGACGACCTCCTCTTGTCTGCTCTCTATGTTTGTTTTGAAGGGTTCTAAGCAGGAAGTGATGCCTAAGAGCAGGAAAGGTGTATTTAAACATGGCTAATACTCATGTGACAAGCAAGCAGCTACTGCCTTTCTGTGAGAACTGGAGGTTGATCTTCAGTTGGCTCTGGTGTCTTTCCTGCTACTAGATTCTCCTCACACTACCAGTCAAAACTGCTTATGTGAACATTAAAAGAAAGGAGACTGACACAGGATAGGAGGGATTCTGTAACTTCCTAGAATCCAAAACTAATTTCAATTTACAGTGTGTTCAGGATAATACACATTTAAATAGCAGATTACTTTTAAATCTGTTAAAGCCAGACTTTTACCATAAATTACATTCTTTTCCTGGATGGGTACTGGTAATTATTATAAAGTAAAATTGCCATTTTTCCTGAAGGATGCCAGAGTATCTTACAATATATATATCATTCACCAACTTCAGAAGTAAGCCTGTTCTGACTGAGGTGTAGCTGTGTAGCTGTTCACATCAATTCTGCCCAACAGTTGAGCTTGGAAAGTAAAAGTAATACAACTGCTTCAGTTTGATGTATTTAAGAAGAGCTTAGGGTTTTCTGTGTAAAGTGATATCAGTTTGTTGTGACTTCATTTGGGTCTTGAGAATGCCAAATTCTTCATTAGATGCATGCTTTAGTTTTGCCTTCTGGAAAACTAAGGAGGTCAAATTTGATGTTCCCTAGTTTTGTTAAAGTACCTCTGACAGGTTTCAGGGCATGTTGTAAGCTCTGCTGTTTCTATTGCTGTCAAAGGAGGGGCCATTTTTGCTTCAACATCATGTTTTTAGCATCCATGTTAAGTTAAATATCAGTGTAGTCTCTAGTAGGCTGACTAAAATTCTTTTTTTCTCTTAATTGCTAAACTGTGGCATTCTTTTAGTGATATCTCCATCCTGCCTTTTCGTTTGGTGCTTATATCTTTTAGGCTAGTCAACATCTGTATCCCTGAGGTTAAAAGGCAAGCCTAAAATAGTCTTCTTGCTTACAGGAGAAGTTGGATGATTCTTTGATAGAGTAAATATCGATGTGACTCGAGTTTTTTGTTCATTTCTTGGTCTTATTATTTGTGTTGGATTAGTTGATTCAGCCATGTAGCTGGTGAAAGCAGTAGCACAGGTAAGAGCAAGAACTGATGCCTTGATCAAAGTGCTTCAAAAGGACTTCCTTTTCCTTTTGATGGTAAAGGTAATCCTTTTGAATTTGTGTCCAGAAAGGTCAAGAGTTATGAAATTGTAGTTTTGTTTCTCTGTTGATGTTAAAATGTGACGAGATTTGTCCAGTCTGATTTTTGAAAGAATAATAATGAGAGGAGAAGGTGCTTATTTCTGAATAACCATACCTCTCCTCCAGGGAGAAACTGCTCTGTTTGAGGAAGGCTGTTTTGTCCTGGGCAGAAGTAGCAGCCTCCAGGAGGTGGCAGCAGAGGTTTGCAATTCTTTATGCAAAAGCTTTGCTGAGGGTTAGAGGCAGATTTTTCTGCTCTTCATATTTGGTCCTAATTACTGAGATTTTGATGTCAAAAGTCTGAACTTCTAGAATTCTGCAGCCCTGAAAGAGTTTTGCAACTGAGCTGGAATTATTCGATATTTGAATGCCTTGACTCTTATAAACAAACACTAACAGCTTGTGTATAAAACATCACTGACTGTGAAGGAGCTTCCATTAATCAGCATTAATTAATACCTCCATTAATCAGCAATGCTTTACAATTTCCTCTTCTTCAGTGTAATTTCTTCTATGAGTCCTGTAATTTTTGTCAATATAAAAGCAACTAATTTCAGCTCACTTTTAAAGTTATGTATAGTTTTTTCCACCTTTCCACCTTCTTGCTTTTGAGTTGCAAGCAGTCTAAGTAACTTTGGAATTATAGGGTGTTTATGATTTGAAGCAAGAGAAAAATGAGAGAAAAATTAATACCATTTGGCATCCCTGACTCCACAGAAAAGTACCTTTGTTGCAGAATATCTTAGAAGATTCCGAGTGTTAACTGTAAAACATAACCTACAACTTTTTGAATAGAACTCCTGTTGCCCTTTCCTATTTTATACTTGAAGGGTGGACATTGTACAGAAACAATAATCGAATTATTTTGAGACACTGGCCAAATGTCAGGCACCTCTTGTCAGCTACCATCTCTTTACCAGTAGCCACAAATGAGGTTTCAAGTTGCCATAGCTCTGAACTTCTGTCTTTGAGACAAATTTTTTTCTGGACTCTATTTTTCTTTTTTATATTTTTATTATGTTTTCCCTTCCTTCTCCATAATTAGGAGAATATTTATGCTAAGTTACCTTTTTTTTTCCTCCTTGCAGTACTAATGGAACAGTAATTAATAAACTGAAAGTGGTGAAGAAGCAGACATACCCTTTACAGACTGGAGATGTGATCTATGTTGTTTACAGAAAAAATGAGCCAGAGAACAGTAAGTAAATTAGATATTTTTAAATGGCATACTTAGCCATTTTTTTGAGTCCTGAGAGAAAGGAAGTATCAGTACAACTGCAAGAGAATTACTTAATATTAATACAAATAACTTGTTAATGTTTCAAACTGACTGACTGTAGAAGAGAGCATGAATGTGCCAATTTTTACAGGGGCAAATCTAAGCAACTGTCTGATATTCTAGAAGTATACTACTAGAAGTAGTTTTGGAAGAACTGATCTATGAAATGGTAACTGATATGATAGCATGATATTTAATATAGAACACAAGACTCTATTTACAATTTTCATACAGTAATAGACATATGAACTGTTGAGCTAAAAAGTTCTAGGTATATACATAGTTGCTACTAAAATGCTTCCTTTATGAAGTTGCTGTTAATTATTTATATGCAGATCAGACAGGTTTTGTTCAGTACTGTTTTAAATAGATCCTAAATTAGTTTCTGGATGAACTTTTATTACATGTCTTAATCTGTATATTTGAGAGTTCATGTATCTTGAAAAGTAATGAAATAAAATTGTTCAAGGAAGTTGAGAAGTGAATAAGCTTCTTCAAAGAACTGTCATTGAAGTATCAGTAAAATACAGTTTGATCCAATACAGAGCAGATTTTAGGTTTAAGAAATTATTAAACCTCTGGTTCCATGGCTGGCATAAGTTAAATGTCACTCAGAAGCTCCTCTGCCTCATTTGCTGAGAAGAAAAGATCTTGCTCTGCTGTTCCTAGTATTAGGGACATTTTACTGTAGAGGTGACCCCTCATTTGCCTTTTCTGTTGTCAGACACTTTTGATAGATGTTTTTGTGTGAGATTAAGTGTAATACGTTTTTTATTTAATGATTCTGATGATTTTTTTTTTAAATCTCTTTCAGATGTTGCTTATCTTTATGAATCGTTAAACACAAAACATGATGCAACTCAAGAACCAGTAGGTAAGGAATTAAAGATCATTGTAGAGGAGCTAAGCTCCAGTGACTAATGTAACCCTCGAGAGAGAGTTTGATTCTTTGGAATTTTGCAACCTTGATGGTAGTGACTGTCACACAGATCTTTTTCCTTTCCCCGTTTCCAACTGCAGAAGTTAACACAGAAAACCAATGCCATGTGACCAAAGATACCTCACCTACAGGAAGAAGTAATGATGAGACTCAAATTACCTCATCACCATCAGCTACTCAGTCTTGCTATGAGGAACCACAGCCATCTACTTCTACATCTAACCTCTTTAATGCTTCTTCTACCTCTCTTATTGAGTCTGCATCTCTTCAGCAGGATAATCCTTCTACATCTGGTAAGAATTGTGTCAGGTATTTAAAGTGTGATATCCCACCAACTGTTACTCCAGTTTTAATTTTAACAGTTTAATCTCTTGCCCCCCATCTGGGTCTTTAGCATTTGCTTTGCTAGTGAGAATACCAGGTGGATTTGTGCATTTTAACTTTTCCTCTGAGTAGGCAGGATAATTCCTGGCAGCTGAATAAGGCAGCTGTGAGAATTACTTATTCTCGGAGAGGAAGGAAATGCACAAAAATCCTAAACTGTTCTGTCTTTACAGTATGGATTTGTAGTGGAGCACTGGTGAAAACTTAGCAAATCTATGTGGCTCATATAACAAAGTAGACAGGAATGTTTATGCTCATGCAATCACTCTGAGAAACTACTCTGGGTGCCAATCACCTGTCCCCTTTCCCTTACTTAGAGTTCTAATACCAAAATATACCACATGGATCCCTAGTCTAGTGTCCTGCATTCCATTGGCAAGTGTACACAGTACTGCATAAATCTTTAAAATAGAACTGGAATAAGAAATGCTATCTAGAAAATGGCATTTTTCAACTATTCATTGGGACTTTTGAAACATGTTCCTATGAAAATAAAGTTTTGTCCTCTGCTGTGATCATGACCTGTTATGTGTGATCAATATTGCATAAATCCTTTGCCTGGCATCTTTTTCAGGAAGACCTGCTGTGGATAATACTCTACAATTTAAAGAGGAATGGGGATTTTAATTGGGCTTACACAACTAATAGCTTGCTTTCCCCCCAGGCCTTCCAGTTAGTCAGGTTTGCTCAGAGTACCTGTAGTATAGTTATGCAGACATTGCTTCTTTGCTCCACTTTTTCCTATTCAGATGTCTGGATATATGTGTGTGAATCATCAATGTTTAAGTACCTATTTGTTTTCGTGTGTCCCATGTCTGCATGCAGCTGTGTTCATGTTTCTGTTTTTATTTTGCAGGATCACAATCCTCAGTTTTCACTCCTGTGCCTGCTTTCCCTATATTAGAATCTGTATGTCTAAGAGCACTGCATGACAAACATGAAATGGATATCACTGACAAAGAAAAAGCAGAATCAGATTCTCAAAGGGCAGAGGAGGAAGAAGGTTTGGAGCCTGCTAAGAAGAAACCAAAAGGAGGCTAGTATACTGCAATATTACACAACCTATGTTGCACTCTCTAGTTTAAGATGATTGATGAAAGTTTAAAAAACTTAATTAGATATTTCAAGTTATGTCCATTTTTCATAGAAACCCAATGATATTAACAAACATAAAAAGAATCTGTCCTTATTTTTCTCATATTAATATGAGAAATTCAAAATGCATGCATATCAAACTAGAAGATCTTGAAAGGTTGTGTTAGGAGGAGATAGGTAATTTTTTTTCTGCCTCATAATGTTTGGGGTTTTTTGTTCAGTATTGTTTTAAATAAGAAAAGGAAAACCCCCCTAGCACTCCCCCAACACCAGATTATGTCAAAAAAGCTTCAAAAACTACATACTGTGGAATTTTCTATCTTTGTAGATGGTGCTTGTCCAAATCTTCCACCAGCAGCTCCAAGTGAATGCATAATTAAAATTGGCTCTGAAGATGCAAAAACATCAAATGTGAAACCAGATAAGATGGAAGAAACATTAACTTGCATTATCTGCCAGGAATTGTTGCATGACTGTGTCAGGTATGTGTATGAGTGGCAAAAGCTGCAATCCTGTGGTAACAATATATGAAGTTCAGTGACAATGGCTTGAGAAGGCCAGGATATTTAGGGTTTTCACAAGCCCTTCTGAGTCCCTCCCCCTGCTATCTCCCCCCCACCCCAATCTATATAGTCACATCAATGCTAACCAGTTTCTGAGTGTTATCTATGTATCTGAAAAATGAAAAGTGGGTGGTTTGACTCAATTTCTTACATTGTTTTCATGTTTGTGTTTCCCAGCTTGCAGCCTTGTATGCATACTTTTTGTGCTGCCTGCTACTCAGGGTGGATGGAAAGATCTTCTCTGTGTCCAACTTGTCGTTGTCCAGTAGAACGTATTTGTAAAAATCACATTTTGAACAACTTGGTTGAAGCTTATTTGATTCAGCATCCAGGCAAGTTGAACAGCATGTGTACTGTGACTGATTAGGCCATTTAAATTCTAATGCTTCTGAAAAATATACTTGAATATGCATTTAATTAACTTCAGTCATGGCCTCTTGAAAACAAAACTTTAGCTGCTTGATGCTACACTTCCATTAGCAGACAGGAGTTCTCCAATAACTCTGTTATCAAAAAATAAGTTTTATGGAAAGGCAAACAGAGTAATTGTAACTGTGTTGATAAAGTAGGGTGTGGGTATGGGATGGAAGCCATTCTTTTCCCTTGGAATTTGAATTTGGTTCTCATGCCAGATAAATGTCGTAACGAAGATGACGTACGCAGCATGGATGCAAGAAACAAAATTACTCAAGACATGTTGCAGCCTAAAGTGCGGAGATCATTTTCAGATGAGGAAGGAAGTTCTGAAGATTTGTTGGAATTGTCAGATGTAGATAGTGAATCTTCAGATATCAGGTATGTCTGTTTAAGCTGTGGGCTGAATTAGATTTACATATGTTTGAACACAGAAACCCAAAAACTGAGCTAGCTTCACAACAGTTAATGCTGGTAGATAGTGATTCTGTGACCATTACCAAAATTTATCTCTTTTTTTTTTTTCAAGTAGATTAATTCTTAACCAGTAATTATGTTGGCAATTGTATTAGGCCATCCTACTGACCCTTGATCATTCAATGAAAAATAATAAAAGTTAGAATTTCTTAGAAGTCCGGCAAGATTCAGTCAATGAGTTCTACCTGAATTGACCTTCATGTCATGTATGTGAAATTACCTTTTCCAATTATGAACTTGCTGTCACTTCTGAGAAGACAGGTTTCTGGCTAAGATCTTGTCAGGGGTCCATGACCCTTTCAGTACAGCTGCAATGGTTTTTTTTATGTGCTTGCTGTATGGTACTGAAGCAGCTGATGCCTGACCTAGGGATTCCCAGGCACCAAGGTGTTATCTCTTTACTTCCAACATCAAACCTTTTTTGCTGTATTCTAAAGTGGAACAGAAAAACTTCCTCTGGATAACTGTTCTAGCTTTGTTCCTCTCTTTCACATTTCTCTCTCTTCCAGTCACACACAGCTTCATTTTTTTTCTCAACTACTTGGGTAATACTACAAAACACAAAGTTTCCAGCTGTTCCAACAGCAGCAGTCTTCACAGCTGTGAGGTGCTGAGTTATGTAAACTTCCATATGTTACTGGATGAAGAAATTCCAAATTTAAACTTGGAAAGTATGACCAACCCTATCTAGCAAAGGGTTAGGGTATGGGTTATATTTATTTGCTGTGTGTGATTTCCTGTGACCTTGCTTTATTCTTTCAGCCAGCCATATATAGTATGCAGACAGTGCCCGGGGTATCGAAGACACTCTGTTCCAACTCTGCCTGGTACAGGCCAAGAGACAGAAGCAGGAGGAATGCAAGCACTGGGAGATGCACCATCTACATCAGCCAACTTCCCTGCAAGTCAGTATCATGAAATGTTCTCAGTAGTGAGATATACTACAACTCCTGAGAGCAAACTCACTCTCATAGTACTGCAAGAGTAACCCCACTTCACATGGGTGTCTTGGCAAGGATGAGATTTGACCAGGCTTTTTTTGAGGTTGTTCGAAATTTGTTGATTGTTCTTAACCTGTTCCATGTACTGAAATATTTTACACACCTACGTAGTTTGGAAGTCTGAATGCCACTTTTCTACGCTGTTATGTTATCTTTATAAAAGTGATATTGCTTCCTTGTTAATTTCAGATTTTAATGTTGCTAATATTCAGTGAGATTCCTAGTCCAGATTGCAATCTGGTACATTGTTCAGTCTATTCTTTCTTTTTTTCTTTTTCTGTTTTCAACTCATCTAGCTGTCCAGGAATATGTGTGTCCTGCTCAAGGAAGTCATGTAATATGCACCTGCTGCTTTCAGCCAATGCCTGACCGAAGAGCAGAGCATGAACAGAATCCTCATGTTGCTCCTCAGCAATGTGTGTACATTCTTTTTAATTTGTTTATTTTTTAATCTTGGTTACAGAAGAAAATCTCTCCTTATTTTTAATTAAACTCAAGTCTACATTTGAAGAGTGTTCTGCATTTGAATATTTTTATATGGAGAATCTTCATAAAATTTGTTATTCCTCTATAAAACTTATTTTAAATGAAAGTTGTACTTCTTTTAACCAGGTTTATCAGGACTCTTATTGATTTATAAGAACAGTAGCTGTTGAGTTTTTTAGTGTGCAGGTCCTTACAGGGTTTTCTTTGTTATTTCACAGGTACAGTTTGTCTGCAACCCTTCTGTCACTTATACTGGGGCTGCACTCGGATGGCGTGTTTTGGCTGTTTGGCACCATTCTGTGGTATTGTGGAATAATCTGTTTCTTATGAGCCTGCTCACTTTGCAATAATATCTGTCTGTCTTGAACTTTAGGTAATTTAAGAAATGTAATAAATTAATTTGTAGCACAATTGTGCAAAAGGAAAAAAAGTCGTTGTCCTCACATCACAAACATAAAAAAAATTCTTGAGTGGTATGTGTCTTAACTTTGAGAGGATTTAACTTTTTGTTTTCATACCACATTGTGTTTTAAAACTGCACTTGTTAAGCACACTGCTTTCCCATGTGGAAGGAATTATAGTATATTTCAGACTAGTAGGAGGATCATACAAATCAATGCAACCTTACCCTCATAAACATGCAGACTTCTGAAACTCCAAGTTTTAGACATTTTAAAAAATAGAACAGCTGAAAATAGTTAGCTGCAGTTTGAAGCTAATGGAATACCCTTTAATAGTGCTGTTAATTAGTGTAGATTAGTGGTTGTGTTTGTGGACTAAGTGTGGAATTGTAAAATCTCAATATCTTGTCTTTGCCACGGGAAGTTATATAGCACATGCTTTAGCATATGTTGAATGCAGTAGTTGACTTGATGCTCACATGAGCCTGTTCATATTATTTCAGGAAAGAGTTATCTTCAGAAAATGTGTGAGGGCTGGGAGGTTGAGGGAATAAATAGTAACTTTTCTTCTTCTTTTTCTAATTAGAAATAAATCTTGGTGATAAGTGTTTAGATGGAGTCCTAAATAACAACCACTATGAGTCAGATATCCTAAAGGTAAGTTTAAAAATCATGATGTATGATGCATAATAATAATTGTACAAAGTTTAAGATGTACTCACTTGTGAAATGGTAGTCATGTGCTGCCTAACAGGTACAGTGGCAGCATTGTGTCTCTTGCAGCACCTGATTCTAAAAGGCAAATCCAATGTTCAGTTGTTCAATCTATATGTTCAATGACCAAAGTTACTGTATCTATATTGAAAGTATTTTGGGGTATTACTTGGCCTTTTCAGTCTGTGTTAGAGGGCATTGTATTCTAGAGATGCATTCCATTAGCATGGGCTGTTCCCTTACCATCCAAATTAGTAACAATTTTAAAAACTGAAAATCTTGATTTAAAGTAAATGAGTGTGTCTGAAATGTATTTATTTGCATTTTTTTGGCAAATGTAAGAGTTGTGAAAAAAAGTTCCTAAGTGGAATGTTTTATTTGTGTGTCATACTAATTAAGTTAAGGCTAATTCATTTTTACTTGTAATTAGCACCACCTCTTTTTGAAAAACCAGTTAGACCTACATTCAGAAATATTTGAGGGTGAATGGCTTTTTTAATGTTGAGACACTCTTTTATGTTGGAGATTTTTCTATATTAAACACAGAAATTTCTCTTTTCAGGATTACCTGGCATCCAGGGGTATGACATGGAAAAATATGTTAAATGAAAGTCTCTTAGCTCTTCAGAGAGGAGTCTTTATGTTGTCAGGTATGTGTTATGTTAGGTTTTCTCTGTGTGTAACTCTCTATATGTAACTCAGTAATACTGTCAAGAGATTAACCTTCTGTGTACGTAATCAGGGCCCTCATGATATTTTAGTTACTCTAACTCTCACAGTGACATTGTGAACACTCTGGTTGCCTTCCCAGATTACAGAATTACTGGGAACACAGTGCTTTGCTACTGTTGTGGCCTTCGGAGCTTTCGAGAACTTGCCTACCAGTTCCGGCAGAATATTCCTGTTGCTGAGTTGCCAGGTGAGGATTGTGTTGCATAGTAAGGGGGAAAAGTAATATGAAGAGTTAAAGTCAGTGTTATCCCTGCTGTTTTTTAGTACCTTCATGTTGTCTGGTACTAATCTGTTCTCAGGGATAATACCTTATCCTGACTGCTTTATTTGTCAGCTGCCAAGTTGGCATATAGTTATTGTCAGACTCCCTAATGAAATATTTGTTTTCAGTATGGCTTCCCATCTGTAGAGTAAAAAGAGAAAAAAAATATTTTAAAAAAAGTAAAATAGAGAAAAAAAAAAAAAGAGTAAAATAGAGAAAAGAGTAAAATAGAGAAAAGAGGAATTCAGTAATATCCTGCACATAGTCAAGAGGAACTAGTTTCTGTAATTTAATTTATTTTCCTACTTAAATGCATGAAATGAGGCACCTTCTGAACAATTTTACATTTTACCAGCTCTCAGCTAGGAACAAGAATGCTTTCATAAATTAATTCAAATCTGTTTGCATTTACAGTTTTAGTATAAAATAGTATGCAAGCAACTGCCTTCTTCAATCCCAAATCTGTTGGGAACAGCAGCTCTGCCAACAGTCTGCTTTTAAATGTTACTTTTGTCCATGTAGTTCCTGGTACTAGCCACAGCTTCCTTGCCTGTAACATTTTAGAACTCTGCTCCTGCTGCCATGGGTGACGACAGTCAGTCTACCTTCTTTCTCCTTAGTATTTCCATTTTAGTGTAATGACCTCCTGAACAGCTGAGTTAAAACATGTGTAAAAGTGGAATGAAAACAACAAACTTTACCTAAATTCATAATTTCTTTTTCAAATGGAAATGTATCTGGACATAAGCCCTTTGTCTTAAAGTCTTCACAATTGAAATCCATCTCTATTAAATAAAATTATAGTAAAATTTCTGACTAGCACTGAGAACCAAAGCCTTTCATCCTAAATCTGCATGAGCCCAACACTAAGAATTACTTTTTTGTCTTTCACTAAGTGCTTTGTTTCTAGAAGGTGTACCAATATAGTTTACAGTCGTTTCTTGCCAATTATGTCTTGGTTCTGTACAAAGCCTGCTCAGATGATTAATTACCATTAGCAGTGGCTTAATCTACCTCACCTTATTTAATGACTTCTGTAATAAACAGAGGATTTAATTTGCTCTTTTCATAGTGACTGTCACGTCCCGCCCTGATTGCTACTGGGGGCGCAACTGTCGAACTCAGGTCAAAGCACATCATGCCATGTAAGTTACACAGTATAGAAAGGGGTTTGGGGCTTTGGTTTTGGTTGGGGTTGGGGTTTTTTTGTCATTTTTATTTTTTACACAACTTTTAAATGAGTCTTTTTGCCTGTCAGAAGGACACCACTAGCACTTCTAAGTTGAGGTTAACCCATTGCTGACACTTCTTGAGTCTTTGTTTTCTACCCAAAACTCCCACCTCATTCCTATTCTTCTTGCAGTGAAGCAGCTTCTCATTTTCTTGTGTCTGCACCCACTGCATATACAATAAATAGCCCTGTATGATTCCTGTATGAATTCCTGTATCCCTGTATGAATTTGGAACATTTAGGAACCTGCTGTGACTTTGCACTTCCTGGTTTTGGAGAAGTCTCTGTTTCAGGCCTCTGACCCAAACAACTGGGTACATGGTGAAATTTAAATACACTTCTTAAGTGTTTTAATACATCTAGGAGACATGGGCTCCTGGTGTCTGATCATTCATGAGAAATGTTCATCCAAAATAAATCAGTCTTCAATTAAAAAAAAAAACAAACAAGGCCACTGGTAACCAATGCAATTTCATCCCTATGAAAAGATGCATGTGTGGTAAGACAAATATTGAAGACTTGTAAAACAAAACAAAAATTACCTACCTCAGAGCTAACTGTTCCAGGGAGAGTAGAAAAATCCTTCTTCCTTTATGAATAATTCTCTACATTCTCAGGGCAATTTAAGATAGAGGAGCTGTAACCCCTTACTGAGAAATTACTTTAATGAATAGTAGATTCTGCAATACCTTTCTAATGGTGTAAAGAGCACACACACTTAGCATAATTCCTTTAATATTTCAGGTGCTATGGGTTGAAAATAACCAATCTGTACAGCTCATGAAAGCAGATCATAAGAAAGGCTTCTAAAATATTCATCCTTAGTCTCTTACAAATTCAGAGGGTTTTACCTAATATCTTTCAAAAATAATTTGGAATTTAAGTTGCAGATGTAATTCAAAGTGCCACTGCTATGTGTAACTTTATGCTACAGGACAGTCGGTTTTCCCAAAGGAGGTTTTGTTTTGAGGTATTAGAGAGCAAATTTAGTATCAAAGCACTTTCCTGTCATCTTTCTTTATGTTGTGGTGGATAATTCTGTCTAGAGTGGAAATGATGCAGGGGTTTTACCTTTTCTTCTCTCCTTTTTTCTTATTTTTTATTGGTTTCCTTTTTTCTTTCAAGAATTAGCTGTTTCTAGAACTTTACTGGCTGCTGCTTTTATTTCCAAAAATCCATAAAAGCAAACAGTCCTGTTGTAGCACTTCTAGTTATCCATATATTCCATATATTTCATGGAGTAGTGAACCCATGTAAGAGAAAAAGAGATCAGTAGGGAGGTAGTTTTTTAGAATTGGAAAAAGGTACCTCATACAAAATCATGTTTATCTCTTTAATTCAGGAAGATGGTTTTGCCAGTCCTATAAAACCTGGAATTTATGCAAAAAAATGCAGAATTAAAAAAACTTTTTTTTTTTTTTTTTTTCCCCCAGAAGAAGGTTATAAGCCAATGACAGAACATGTTTATGTTGAAATGTATTATTAGCCTGGTTAATTCTAGTTATTAGTGACTTGTGTAATGCTGTCTACTAAAAATTATTAATGTATTACAGGGCAAAATTAATTTGCTGGTTCCTGTTTTAATTGCCTTCTGGGTTTGAAGTATGCAGAAGTATAAGGGAGTGCTTTTAATAACAGGTTTCTGTGTGCATAATAAAACTAAAAAGGGTTAGGCAAGAGAGATGTTGAAAATCCTGTTACAGATAATATGGTAGTAGGGTATGATCTAAACAGGTTCTGAAAAACAGTTGTTAATGTGCAAATGTTCTGCTTTAAACTGTTTAACATAAAATGCTGAGTCTGGTTATGTTGCCTGACTTCTGAGAACTTTGTTACATTTTAATACTTTTTTTTTTTTTTCCTCCAGGAAATTCAATCACATTTGTGAACAAACACGGTTCAAGAACTGAACATTTGTAGTCTGTGGGGAGGGGACAAAAACCTGTTACACTGCTTGTACAGTTCAAGGCTTCAGGGGACCTTCTTGGATCCCCCCATAGCAGGGACTCAGTAATTTTTACATCAGGTAATCTGGTGTGAACTTTTTAATTTGTAGAATTTTACAGCTGTATGTGCACAAGGTAGATTTTTTTTTTTTTTTTCCCAAGAAAGTGCAGCAACCTTTGCATTCCATCTTCATGACTACAGTGTCCCTGTATCACTTCAGTGAGGAACACAAACAGAAATCACACACACAAAAACCAGCCATATCTTGGGAAGACCTAAGAATAAGGAGTGTATTTGCACTACTTGTGAAGAAATAAGAAAATCCTTAGACTTAAAATAGAAATGTTTTCTAAAGTATCTGATGGATATTTCAAGAGCCATTAATATTTAGGAGAAGGAAACTGTCAATGTCTGTCTGTAATGGCATTTTGCAGTAGTCTGATATTTTGTCACCACCCATTTAATTTGGGCTAGAAACCACATTAATGTTCACTTGAAAAAATAATTTCTGTCCGTTGAACAGCTGTTTCAACTTAAAGCTTCTACCACATGTGCAGTGTTATAGTTGAAGTAGAACAATTCCTTAGTTTAGTCATGTTGATGATTTTATTCACATTAAATTACAAAAATAATTGCACAAAAATTTGAAAATCACATATATAAAGTTGGGGTAATACTTGAAGCAGAACAGACTCCTGCTAATATTACTTTTGTAGTTTTTTAGTTCAGAAGACCAAACAATGCTTTTGGCATAGAGCAGCCAGTAGGACCCACTGGTTCATTTTTAAATTTGTTTGTTTGTTTGTTTAATATTGTATGCTAAATATGTACCTCTGCCATACACCTGTTTTTTAGTATGCATACACTGGTGAAAATGTAGAAAAAGCTATAATTTAAAACAGAATATAGCAGCTTTACTGGAAGGAAGAATCTTAGAGAAAATAATTCAGTTTGGACAAATTGTAGCAATACGGAGGCATTGCTGGGTAGGTTTGATGAAGGGGAATACTGGTGTCACTGACATAAAAAATGTAAAGTTTATTTATGCCTTCTGCAGAGCTCTCTCAGCAAATGTCCTGAGCATCACTTTAAAAGAAAAAAAAAAAACCTAAAAAATATCAGCACAACCCATCACCCCCTCCAAATTGATATGATCTGATCTGTTTCATCATAATCCAGTAGCTAATGTTCACAAACCTCAACTGGGACCGTTTCTTTTTCATCATACCAAGAAGAGTGAAACAGAGTGAGGAGAAAGCATACAAAGTTACCTCTGTAAATACCATGTTGTTTTTAAGTATGCCTTATTTTATGAGCCGGATTTATACTTCAATAATAAAAAGTGCACACACAGTATCTTGTGATATAATGGAGCACAAATGATGCAGCACATCATGTCTACTGGTGGCAATGAATTGAATAACTGTTGAAAGTAATGAACATCTTGATATGAATGCTAATTAGAGTGATGCATTTCTGTTTAGGTTTTTATTTTTTAAAATAGCTGTTGCAAGGATGGGTCTGTTGGCCATGACTGTATGCTATTAAAAATACACTTTGGTGTGGACTTCTCTTCCTAATCTCTGGGCATTTTCTCCTGTGAGTAGGATTGAAATTGGATCTGGAATAATACTTGAAACTTCTTTTAACAACAGTGTGTTTCTTTTACTATTATTAACAATGTTCTATTGCTTCTGTATTTGTATTTTATGTTTAGATTTTTTTTTTTATGGTTATTGTATCTTCTCAGGACAACCATTCCCAGCTGGTTTTGATCTCATTTTCATCTCTGGCTGTGCATGTAGCAAATTGAGTGCAGTTGTGGAGATCAAGCCTTTGCACATTAGATGCAGAAAAGTGCTTTGCATTCTCATTCACCACTTCCCACACCCCAGATGGGCTTTCAGCATAGACTTGTCACTGTGCTAGTGTTCAAGCCTCTTGTGCTGAATGTTTTTTATTGGTCAAGCATAATGTGTCTACAGTACTATGTACAGCCTCGCTTGCACTTGAACTCAAGTTATATTCATGTAGAGATGTATTATGTGACTTTAGGAAAAAAAAATGGGGAAAAAACCCCAACAAACAACAAAACTCATGTACTTAACATCTAAACTACCTGTGCAGTAGAGGTTTTTCAAATTCCTGTTATAAACCTTTCTTCCTTTTCCCTGTTACAGATAATTCATCTGCCTTTCTATGCATATAGGGTTGCAATAGTGCAATGGAGCAGAGGGATTTTTTTGTCATTTATATTGTACCAGGAAGAGATGAGAAGTTAACTTGCAGATGGGGAGGGTGAATAAATCCTGATCTTTATATGCTCTTAAGTAAGTAAGAGTATCTGTCATGGGTATTACATACTCTATACATTAGACCTTTTAAAATGTATGGTTACCAGGTGATAGTTAATGTGATAAATTTACAAACTATGCTTGGTGTGATTGTTTAAATACTGTAAAGGTGCAGTATATTTTTAACCTGTCTAAAGCACACCCCCACCTCCTTTATAAGAGAGATTTGGAAGTTGAGCATGAAATGTGGTAGATTAGATACTGTGAAAACTGAGGTGATTTTGATAGGATTTAACATAGTGGTGAACAAGGTATATAGTCTCTCTCTTTGAGAAAGTTCTTTTATAAAGAAGGTGGAGAGTAGTTCTTCCAGTTCTCTTCTGTGATTTATTTTTTTCCTGAACTAAGAAGTTATTAAAAAAATAATTGTTGAAGTTTGTCTGTTTCTGTTTCTTCTGTGGCATAGTTCTCACCACAGAAATTGATGTATGCAACACTTCCTAATGCTTAGTCAAGCAATTAGTTATTTGAATGTTGGGATTTTACAACTGAATATCATCCTTGAACTTGTAGTATTGGAAAATGAGATACTTCTTTTTTGTGTCACTTTAAGAAATTCTCTCAAACTTGCTTAAAAGTGTCAGACAATATCACAAAGAACCATCAGTATCTCTACTGGATTTACAATTAATGTTATAAGCAAAAAACTATTAAATAGAATTCATTTTTGTCAACAAGATGACTTGAAGATGCTACTAAATAAAAAATGTACTACTTTTAAAAATGTGGATACTAATTTAATTTCTTGCAACACTGTAAACACTGAAGTGACAAGTACTACTATTGTTTTAACAACAGGCTAGAGGAAATGATTGTTATATTGTGTTATAATTTATACAAACTAGATCACTGTAAAAATTGAGATTTCAAATGGCTACTGTTAATAGAACTTCTTCCAAATATAACTTTTCCTGTGCTCAGTAAATAGCATGGTGCAGAGACAAGTTCTCCTATCTGAGGTGGAAGACAGTGATGCCAGAGTTGTAGATTGCAGATTAGCATCCTAGGATTTTTGCACTGCTGCCATTCCCACACTTGAAGCTGGGTATCTTTTAATGTTATAGCTAATCTGTATTGCTGTCCTTAAACCAGCTGTCATTTGTTCTTCAGACTAAATTTAAGAAATATTCAAATTCATGGGTAAGTGGTGTAAAAGTGAAACTGCTGTGTTCTTCTGCATGCTCTAAAGACAAGCTGATACATGTTGAACTTGTGAAGGGTTTGGCTTGCCCTGCACTTACATCCATGGACTTAAGTGTTTTATACTCCCTTATGCCAATAAATTACTTGTAACTAATTTAGCATGAGGAAGCTGCTGATTTTGGATTTATGCCCTGTCGAGTGCTCAGCTCTGACACAGCCTAAGCTCTTCCAAGCATTTCCCCTGTAAAGAATAAAGGAAGATGGTAGCATGATTGTGAGAGAGAGGATACAATAGATGGACTTCTGCAGCTGGAATACCTGCCATGCTAATCTCAACAGTCAGCCTTAATCTGAGAGCCCTGAGTGGGTCTCAGGGATTTGAATCACCAATTGTGTAGGATAATTTATGTTTAGACTGGTACTGTTGTCCTTGAAATTAATAGAAAAATCTTGGTATTTGACAGTCGGAGATCAATAATTATCTCTTTTGTTCTGCAAACAAAATATACCCATTTTATATCAATTTCCCATTTTCACTGGAACTGTATAGTGCATACGTCTTACCCTACAGCAAGAGCTTAGGGAAATGAGTTGATTCAAGTAAAAGGAGTTAAGCATTTGAGAAGAGATTGCTCAATTCTAAATTATGCTCTGAAAATCTGGTTTCTTATGCCCTCTTAGAAATTTCTGCTGGAAGGGGGCCTTGTTTTGTACAGGCTGTCCTCTAAAAATAAACCAACAGTCACTGTGTTACTGGAAGTTAGGAAAAGGATCTCTGGGTTTTAAAAATAATGTGTGGAGATTTTGCATTTTTTCCACCTATTTTATCTAGCATTCTTTCTGCATGATGTTTGGAAGCTGAAATACCACTTACACAATTCCAAGGAATAACTTCTGAAGAAAACTAATTACACTATTTCCCACAGCAATGCTTAATATGCAAAGATTGCTTCTAAATCTGCTTTTCAGGTCATCCTTCTTTTCTTCACACTTCACCATTTTGACTTTCAATGAGGTAATTTCACCCTTAAGCTCATTAGTTTCCATAGGAAATGAATTACAGAAAATGCTAAGTGTGCCATATGAGGTTTAACATCAAAGACATTTCTAGACAGACCATGAATATACGTTCAAGTTGTATTTGGTCTCTCTTGAGTATTCTTTTCAATGCTGCTAAGTTTCAGTTGCTTGCTTTCATTAGGGAAGTGTTGGCTTAGGATTTACCCTTTTTCATTGCAATCCAAATGAATCTTTAATTGTTTAGAATAAAATCTAGTAGCTGACTGGACAAATTGAGTCAAATGTGTTTTGTTATGGCTTATGTGCCCTTCTCAAAGAAGAAAAAAGCACCAGTTATGAGTAGGATGATTTGTAACCAACTGCTCTTAAAGGGAAGTTAGATTTCTGAAAGGAAATGTCAGTTCATGTTTCTGCAAGGATGTTATAAATGGGTTATTCTTGCTACTCTGAATCCTCAAAGTTAGGATGCATTAGCTTCAAATTAAATCTGGATTGTTTACCCATCAAATCTCCACTCCTGACCATTTTAGCTACCTGACAATAAGAAGCAGCACAGAGGATTCTTGACAGCCTGTATAGCTTCAAGCTTTTATGGTGAAGCTCTTGTTTCAACAATGAAAAAATACAGAATGCCCATGTATTTTTGTCCTATTTAATCTATCTAAAGCATTGGCTAGTATATTCCAGTCTATTGGATTGCCTAGTATATTCCAGAATAATTAGTTAAAAGTTAACATTATTCAAATCCAGTTTTACTGAAAATAAGCTGATTTTTGGCTCCATAATGATTGTGGACATTTTTTCCCATGGAACTGTGATTGAAATTATTTTCTTCTTCAGCAGGTGTTTAGCATGCTTATCCCATTTGCTGCTTGGTTACAGTATGCAGAATAGCACAGCAAACTGACTGCATTACCACAAAGGTGAAACTGAATCCAGGGCCTGCAGGTGAGTTGTGAGGTTTTCTGTCACTAAAAAGTGGCAGTGTAGCCCTCAGAACCTATATAGCTGTTTGGAACGAAATACATGCCATGAGTAGTACTATCTAAAAAATAATTTTTTTGAAGGTACAAAACACAAGTACCTCTTTAGCAGTTAACAGGAACTTCAAAAGGCAAGTCAGGTACTGAACCTTAAGTCTGCCATAGGTTGCCCTGGTTTTCCAGGGATGACCAACAAGAGTGAGGGGGTGGCCACTGTGCATCTGCAGATGCACCAGGTAGGCATTAGGCTTCAGTGACTTCTCATGGCTGAAGTTACCACCTTTGGATAATCTGGTGTATCAGACACATCTGTGCTGAGATTCAGTATTGCATATCCTTCAAAAGGAGGGCCTCTCAACTTTTATATGTATATAGCCCGTGCTGTATATGATACCAGATGTGGTGTCTCATGTATAACTAGTGGTCCTGCAGGTCGTGATGAAGAAGTATACCATGTTGAGATAAAAGTTTGGATTTCCTTTCATGTACAGCTTATCAGAACCCAGCCCCTGGCAGCCATCTTCACAGGTTTAGAAAATTCTGTTCTTAGGTTACACAGGTAGGTAAACAACTAGCTTATTATCTTGCTAGGTTCCTGAGGAGAAATCAAACAGGATCTAATCCTCAAGTGTTTGTTGACTGAATCATGCAGCAGCTTTTGTGCTCTTGCCACTGCAGGAGCTGCTAGGGAGATTGCTTTGCTGCTGCTCTGAGGCACTGCCCATACAATTTAGTCTTGCATCACAGTAAGCAAAGTAAGTTTTATTACAATGTAGGTATGAATAGTTAAACATGCTTTTATTGAAAAGCCACTTTTCCCAGCCCTTCAAATATAGCTGTTTTCAGTAACTGAACACAAGTACTTCAGAATTAGATTTTAGTACTTCAGTGTTTAGAAATGTAACAAGTAACAGAACATTGATTCTGAATTACAAAGTATATGAATGTAATACAGTGGAAGTTATGAAGTAACTGAAGGCTTGTAAATATTTTCTTAAATCATAAATATATTAACTCTTCCCTTTGAATCATGTAGTGTTAATTTAAAAAAAACCCACACAACAAAAAGAAAAAAAAAAAACAACCCACCAAAAAAGCCCCACCAAAAACCCCTCAAACAACCTGGAGTCAGACTTGTGCTCCAGAATTACTCAGCACAGTCTGGTAATAAATGCAGAGACTTGTTTGCTGTTCATGTCTGAGTCATCCGCTAAGGGTATGTGTGGTCTTACTTCCACTGCTACCAGATGCAAGGCTTCTATGTCTATGTAGAGACATAAACACACAAAACATAAGGCAAAACCTACAATCTTGCATTGCATATCTCAGACATTAATAAGTGGCAAATGGAAGCTGTAATAGCAGGTGAGATCATAAATAAATCAGTTAAATATTTCAGGAATCAAACTTAAATGCCTTCACACAGAAGGATTAAGATAACTGGATGCACAGTGTAGCTAATATGTAGGGAAGGCTTGCATAGAAGATTTCTTTCTGACACCTGTTTTATGACATGCTATTGCTGCAAAACAATGTGCTGTGTCAGCTGCAAACTACAGCTTCATGGGGAATTTCATTTAAGAAAGCAAAATAATTCTAAATTGCAGGCTGGATATGCAGGAGTCTTGAAAAGATGAGAAAATATCACCAGGAGGCAGTTGAAGTACTGATGGGTTATTTCCTAAAGGCAGTAAGACTAGCAGGCTTCCCTTTGGTTCAGTGTTCCATTGAATGCCCCGGATTTGTAATCAGGGAGGCACAGCCACTTAGCTCATTTCTAAAGAAAGTGAGCAATCAAAGTTTGCCCCATTTGATTTTTAAGTCTTGCCTACTAAAGGAAAGGAAATAGTTCTCTAGTCAATGTGCATTACCAGCAATAAATAGCTGGTGGATATAGGATCAGAGCAGCTGCAAATATCCAAGTGCTGGATGCTGAAGACTATTCCTACTATTTCATTGTTTTTGTACACATGCTCCCGTTGCCATGAGGAGTCACTTAAAAATATAGTGGCCTGAGGTGTTTTAAGCCTATGTAGATCTAACAAACATCAAGCTACACCAGACTTTTTCTAGAGCTAGCATCAAGTTGTTCAGCCTGTCTGTACACTTCTCTAGGGAGTGAAGGTATGAGATGATCACGGTCTTTAGTATTAAAGATGCTAATGCTCAGTAGCTTTGTGCTAGAGTGCAGAAGTTATGAAATGTTTAAAATGAAGTTTACAATACTGTACACAAACATGCATGATTGAATTCTTACCCTTGGCTTGGCAAGGCTTGGATTGTACAGGCATACCTACAAATGGGATTTAACTCATTGCTCCCAACAGAAAGGCTCAAGTGACACCACAGTGACAGACAACTGATTTACACTTCTAATATGAACCACCATGTAACCACCTTGGGTGACTTTCATTTCTTGTTCCAGAAAAAGTTTTCTGCAGTCTGAAGTACCTTTTCAGAGGATGCCTTCTTGTATAAACCACACCAAAATCACATGCAGGAGAATACGGATGAGGTTAGTGAGCATCAGGGAAGATGGAATTTGTGCTGTGCTATGTGTAGTCATAAACCTAATCCCAACAGGTGGGAAGCAAAAACCACACTTAAAGTTGCATCCATCCATGAATCCCACAGTCAGCTACTTGGCACAGCTCCCACTCTCATCACTGTTGCCTCTGTTTTTGTGAACTGATGTTTCAGGCTTTCTGAGGACATCACTGGACTGAAGCTTGGCATAACGTAGGTGTGGTTAGGGTATCACAGGTCTGTGAGGTCTCAGTAGCTTTAGCATCTACAACTGATGAGCTCTCCTGGTCCCTGGAAGAGCTGGGGGCCTTCACATGACCTTTGAATAAACCAGGGGATTTTGCCCAAAGGGGCAGGTTTGCTGTGAGCTTGGCAGGACTGTTCCCCTCAGTCAGCACCACTGGCTGTTTATCTGCCACAGCTGGAGCATACACAGTGTTTTGCTCTGACAGATGATCTCCACATTGATTAAGATGCTCTGCTAGGACCAGAGGCTGCTGATCATCTTCTTCAGAAATAACAAAAACTGGTTTATTTTTATCTGTTTCTACCATAAGATCCTTTGTTTTTGAACCATTGACCAAGTTGATTTTCAGTGGGTTGGAGTTCTCTAGAGGATTTTTGGGGCTTTGGCTGTTAACTGGAGATGTGACCCCTAGATGTCTTGAGGGATCCATGGACTTCATGTGTTTGCTGTCAGGGGAACTGGCCAAAAATCCAAAGTAAGGGTTCCCAAACCTGGATTTCTTCAAATTACAGGAGCTTAGCTTCCGCTGCCTTTGTGCAGACAGGGTGAGGGGGTAGGAGGCATTACTGGCAGATGAGTCAGAGTAAACTGGCTCTGATGCTCCCTCTATCTCAGTGGCTGAGATGACCTTTCTGGTTGGGACACCTTGAGATCTTGCAGCTGTAGGGAGACCCTGCAAAAAATAATGCTAAGTTAGCAGACATGCCGTAAAAAGCAACTGTCTTGAAAAACTTGGTCCCCGAGGGACCTAAAAGCTAAGATTTCTTGTTATGTAAAGGTGAGATGCATTTGTTATCAAAAATGTACCACCTTAAAAGCAGGGGATATTGTCTTAAAAAAGAAGCATTGTACAAGCTGTTGGTTTGATTACAGTCAGTGAGACCTAGATATCCCTCCCACACCTGTGGATTTAAAGTATAACCAGAGAAAAAAGGTACATGTCACAACATTCCATGAGATAATCTAGTCCGAAGGCATTTTTAAACATTTTTTTCTGGACTGGGTGTCATTTCTTAAACCAGATATTAGCTGCTGGGAAATACAGATTTTTAGTACCTCAGAAAAGCCTGAATTATTTACAGTATAGTTAAACAAAAGGGTTTCCCATGCCCCACACAAGATGGACTGCTTTGTATCACATTTGCAGGTCGGAAAGGCAAAGCAGGGAAAAATGTGTTCCTTCAGCAAGCAGCTTGAGGTACTGGGACACAGATTTCAACCACCATATCCCCCCTCATCATCCCTTCTTGCAAGACTTACGCTGTTGTCAACCAGCTTTGTGAAGGGACTGTTGGTGGTCCAGCTACACCATTTTTTCTGTAGCTGTGGTATTGGTGCCAGGAAGTCATGGAAAGTGCGGGCACTCCATGTGCGCTGCCTGGGATAGTGGTTTTCCAGCTGGACGTTCCCCTTCTCAACAGTGTCTGCTCCTGCAGCCATGTGATTAGAAGTCAGCCAGTCAGACACAGAGGCTGGGCTTGTGACACTTCTTTTTAGGTTTTTGTCCTGAAAAGAGTAAATAAAGATTGCTTATAGCATCATTCATTAAAAGATTTTGAAAACACTCCATATGCTCTTAGAGTGAGAGACTTCTTCAGCAGTCCTTTTCTCAGGACAAAACAGAGGAATGCAACTTCTTCTTGCTTTTGTTCTTTGGCTTTCCCAGGAATCAGTTTGACCTCTCTTCACCAATCTCAGGTTTTACACCAAAGTGTGAATCTTCAGTTATATAAACAGCAAAGTCCTACCACTCTCTCTAAGCAAATATGTCAGACGCCTACAGCGTTATTTTACTGGAGATACCTGACAGGTCACAGTATTAAACTTCCCTGTGTAAAACATTTCTTCCACTCTGCCTAGCTCTTGAAAAAGCTCCAGATATCCCATCTAGGGAAACAAAACTTCAGCAGGGATGGGGCTCACTGAAAGAAATCCAGAGGCAAGCAATGTAAGAATTAGAAATCTCAAAAATGCATGATTTGGGGAGGGGAAGGAGATTGAAGTAAGTGATGCTTTTTATCCTATGTTATGGAAGAATTAAGAAAATAAAAGGAAGTTAAAACAAAGAGAAAGGGAGCAATTTGTTCTCAGTGTCTGTGGTGAACAGAACAAGAGGCATAAGGCCCAGGTCGGAGCCAAGATTTTCATTTCACAGAAGAAATGCTTCTCAGGTGGAAAATGTGGTTTAGCAGTAGAACAAGACATCCAGACAGGTGTAAAATTGGCATCATCAGAAGGTGAGACCACATTAAATCAGTGTCACTGCTCTGTGCATAAGCAGAGTTGATCTGACATGGGAATGAACTGTAGATGACTTCTAAATATCTCTTCCATGCTTACTTTATATGTTCTAATGTTGCATTTAAAAATCACAACTTTCATCCTTCATACTGATGTGGGTTTAAATCCAGAAAAGCTAGAATTCCTGAGTGTCCTATGAATATCCTTTTAATCTTTCTAATACTTCACCTGTCATTTAGATAAGCCTCCTGTTCCCCAACTCTATATGTATTTTTAATTTTCAGCTGTGCCAATATGGTTGTCATGAGAAGAATGTAAAACTGACATTCCCAAAGTTTACATAGTCTTTAAAGAGGGTTTGAAATAAATCCCACACCATCCTGGATTTAGAAGTCCCGAGAAACCAGAAACTTGTCGTTTGTTATTTCTGTTAAACTGAATCTCTCAAGTTTCTGTAAGTTGAAGAAACTGTTTAGTTAAAATGTCATATTGGAAATGGATGGGCAGGGAGGCAAGAAATTAGCTACCACAGCAGGAAAAAAAAATCTCCATAGAAAGCTGGGAGAGACTTAAAGCTTTGGATAAGATTGTTTCAATATTAAGCTCTTAGTCTCAGATTTTATTAAAGTAACAGTCTTTAATTATAATCCAGCTGTCTTCTCCTCAGAAGCCTCTTTAGGCTGTCTGAGGATTTATTATTATAATATTACATCCAAACTGGTGTAAAGGATAGCTACTGGTTTTGAGACAGATGTACTGGGATGTAATTATGAAGATGAATAATGTATTTTCAAGATTTTTTTTTTAATGTTTTAGCAAAAATGTTTCTTAAACCTCCACGATAATACTCAGTACCTTTGCATCTGAAACTTGAAAAAGAGTACTCAGAGGTCATAGTTAGAAATTAGCCAAAAGCTAAAGCAAATGGGACTTAGAACACCATGACCCTCTTGGAGGACACCTCAGAAGCCATCTGAAAGCCATCCTGCCCTCCATATCCTTCCACTAGTCCACATACAGAGCCCTGTGTTTGCTCTCCCAGCTCTTGCCTCCTGACTGAGGACTGATTTCTTCAAATAGATTTTAAAAGTTAAAAACCAAAATCCAGGTTATCACTGGCTCCTGCCCAGCGGAGTTGAGGCTCACACTGGGGGACACGAGAACAACAACAAAAAAATTGGATATTTTTTTAAATTAAAGCTCCTTATAGCTTGCTTTGCCTAGTTGAGCATTCTGGGTGAGGTGAGTCTGATGATGTTATTTACTGTACTGTAAAGGCTCAGCATTTCACACCTCTTTTCACACGAGGATAACTTCTTAGCTTCTGCCAAGAAAGGTGCTACGCTCCAGTGGATAACTCGTCCTCCTTGCCTAGTGTTGGTCCACAAAAGCTATGGACCAGATCTTCTGCAGGGCTCAGAGGATGGAGTCAGGAGCTGGCTGGCCAGCTGCATTTTACATCCTCAAAACACACATTTAGAAATGAAATTGTAAACATGTTTGTATTTCCAGTAACCCTGAGTAACCCAGGATGCCTGATGAAATCCCACTGGAGTGCAGGTTTGTAGCTGGCTGGACTAGCTGTGCTCTATTTAGAGATAACAGCCTTCAGCTTTGGGGAAAGAGTCAGAGATTTTATAAAGGTCCTTTTGCCCTTCCTCACTAGGTTTTCTGTTTCTTAGGGGATTAGGTGGAGAGCATTGACTCACTTGAGAGCAGCATGGATGTCACCAAAAAGGAGGCACCTCCTGAGGTAAATTATTTTGTTTTTCCTTGTGTTCACTTAGAAATTATTTTTTTTTTTTTTTTTTTTTTTTTTTTTTTACATATATATGTTTTCTCTGCTAGACTCCTTGTAGGAGGGCTGGCAAAATAGAAATGTTTTTCTCTAAGTGTATTTGGTCATTTTGACTAGAGTGAGGAAAAGAGGAAGGAAAGTGGGGGTTTTTTTGCCTCCAGTCTCCAGGCTGTGTGTGTTTGTGACTGCTGCCAGGCGAAGCTCTCTGGGCTGGAAAGGCCCAAGGAGTGTGGGTGTTCAGGGTGCTGGGTCTGGGCAGGGACGGAGCTCTCACTGCCCAAGCAGGACAAGGTACCAGAGCTGTTTTCCCTTCTTTTTCTGTTCATCTGTGTGGCAAACTGAAGGAAAATCTTAGCAAATGTACTACACCTGTGGAGGAGAATCCTGACCAGCCTGGCCTCCTGATTTGTTTCCTCATCAAGTGCTGGGGTACAGAATGCTTTTGTTTTGTAAACTGTGAGGGAAGTTTTGCATGAACTGTGCTGGAGCATGTGTGTGCCTTGTCTTGGTTGTTTTCTTGGTGGGAAAGAGGGCACTGGAGAAGGAAAATATTGACCTGGGAAAGGTTTCAACATAGACTGGTACTGGATGTGTTCTGTCAGGCACTGCTCTGTGGTAAAGAGCCAGCAGCCAGGCCTGAGGCCTCTGACCTGTCATCTTTGTCTCAACAAATAATAGCTAAAATAGATAAAATAAGAGCCAGCTTACTGAACTGGTGCAGATTTCTGTGTGTGTTTGAAAGGACTGCAGGGCTTTTACTTCAGATGCTTGAAATCAGCAGTTAATTTTAACCTCAGCCTGGTGAAGCGGTTCAACAGCTTTCTGACAGGCTGAGGCCTGAGTGACTTCCCCGGCCACTTAGGAGGGGAGGGCTGGAGCAGGTCTGACCTCCAGGTCCTTCAGGTGTTACAAGTGATGTTTTTAATGGAACATCATCTTTGCTAATTAACCTGTTTAGAAGGGCTGGTCCCAAGGCCTGCTGCTAGGCCTCATTACCACCTACTGGCTGCTAGGCTCCTGCACTTGCTCCTCTCAGGGCTGGGGAGATGCTTGGGGGATCACAGCCCACACCATTTGATGGTAACTCAGCTCCAAGCTTAGGAGAACCACCTGGCTCAGTCACTGCCCATCCTTCAAAGTGGGCAGTGAGCATAACTGGATAGATGTCACAAGTGCTGTCCAAGAGGGGCATCCCGTGGCTTGCTGGGCATGTAGAGGTGCCAAGGAGCATTCCTACCTGTATTCTGTAGGTGGTAAAGCTCAGCCCGCTGGCCCCAGGTCCAGCAGAAATAATAAACACTTCATCACTCCCCGTCTCGGTGGTCACTGCAGATGTGGAGGAGGGCACATCTGGGTCAGTGTCCTGAGGAGACCGTTCTGTGCTGCCACCACAGGAAGGGACTGAGAAAAGAAGAAAGGTAAAGGCTGCTTGCCAGTGTCCAAATTATCTATTGCTAACTATTATCTCTTCTCAAACCAGAGAAACTTTTAAAATCAAAACAGAAAGGGAGTAACACTCTTGAGTCTGCCGTCTCAAAAAGACAGGCTCAAACTGAAATCACTCGTTCTTTATTTGTATTTACTTATACCTATTAATACTGGGAACTGTGCTTTTTATTGTGAGTGCTTTTTGCTTGAACCCTAGCAGTGCTCCTCTCATAGGCAGCCTTACTCTCCAAGCATAGTCCTGAAGGACTATGTGTGGATGTGTCCCCAAGGCTTGTCCACCTGGTCCAGGTCAGCAGAGTTCTTCAACTCCTCAGTGACTTATTCCACAGAAGGAGATGGGAAACTGTCACGGTTGGGTACACGGAATTAGCTTTTTAGGAAGACATCCTTGTGAGATGTGTGTGTAATGTCTGGTGGTTTAGTGAGAAACTGATGGTGTGTAGTGCCACATCATGAAGTAGCTCCCTGCAGACCTTCACCAACCAAAGGGGACATTGACACAACTCATGTCTTGTCCCTCAGAATTGCAGCAGGAGCCATTTTCTGCAGCTCAGCTGGGGGACTCTTGTTCTTGAAACACACTGAAATACACATTATCTTCTGCAGTCTCATCCATAAAGCTCTTCTTAAAAAGCTACCTCCAGGAGTCAAAGTTGTACAGAGCCAGTGTAAACATTGTGAACCCATTCCTTTCTGGGCAGGGTTAGTCACAGGGCAAGTGAGGCTCTTCCACAACCTAGGGCTTTTTATAAGCTGTTTGTAGCAGCCTGAACCAGACACATGCTCTGCTAACCCAGTGTCTCTGCAGTGCCATGTGCTATGACAGCTCTGTTGGCAGCATCCTGGAGCTGTGCTTGTGTCTGCTCCTTGCCAGGGGAGCTGCACTACCAGGGAGAGATCCCACAACAAAAACTTTCTTCTGTGAAGTTGCTCTCCAGCTGTGCACGGACAAGACAGTGAGGACTGCAAGGATAAAATGATCTGATTAACTGGCCGAAGGCTACAGAATGCCCTGACCTGCTCCTGCTGCTGCCCCATGCTTACCCGCCTGCTCCCGGCTGACAGAGTGGTTGTTGTTTTCATTCTCCCGGCTTGGCACCACCAGCTGGAGCTCATTGATATCGACAGCAGAGTTCTGGATCCCATTCTACAACTCAGAACATGCCCCAGTAAACATCATCAGATAAACATTGCAACAGCCAATATGAGAGAGAGAAACAGAAATTGCTGAAGCCATTAACACTAACCTCCTGGTCACTGCATGCGTTGGATGAGCTCCTTTTGGGGCACGTTCTCTGCCTGAAAAGGAGAGACAGCAACAGCAACAACAACAACAAGCTCACCAGTGAGTTAAAGATGTACAGAAGGGAAGGTCTCAGCTATGGCCCCTTCTGCAAGGAGAACCCAGAAGTTTGAGCTCGCCTGCCTACAGAAGCATCCTAAATACTTGCCAAGACTCAGGGCATCAAGGCCTGTAGGCCCAGAGAGGAAATTATATTCTCATGTAATGGAAAGTCAGCTGAAGAGGAGAAGGACCTGTCACCTTCTTCCCATGATCTCTTCAAAAGCAGGAACAGAGTTCAGGCCTCTGCTAAGCCCCACCAGGCTCTCCCCTACTAGCTGATCTTTCACTCGGTAACTAAATAACTGGACTGCAATCCTGCCTTTGGTCTGGGCAGTGACATTGTTCTTATCCTCTTAGAAAAAATATTTCATCTGTGCAGCCAATATTGCATGCTGGATTATGCTGAGCAAGCAGAGAGCATCAGATGTTGTTTACCTGTATGAACATTTTCTTAAAAGACAGTGCTATGGCAGGTGATTGCTGGGTAAAGATGTCTCTTGGTAGGAGGGAGACATCCTTCACATTCTTAACAATTTTTTTCATATTTTTACTAAAACTGAGGTTATCAAACAACTAGAATTATTTAATTAGGGGTGAATAAGATATGAAGATGTTGTAGAGAAAGGGTGACAGTAATGAGTGTGATAATGACTGAAGGTTGTGTATTTTGTCTTTGTGAACAGCAGTTTTCCATGGGACAGAGACACATGGCAGCATAAAGGTCCTGACCAGATAGGATGGGACCTGTGTTGCTGTTTTCCCTACTCTCTGTGCTGTTGGCTGGCATTTTTCCTCTTTTGGCTGGAGGTGTTGGTTTAATGCATTGAATCTCCTCAATAGAGGATTTTTTTTACATAGTGATCTGTTGAAGCCAAGATTTCAAGTTTTCAGTCAGCATTTCATTACTGTTTGTTTTTAAGAATGGGAACTCAGAGGCCACCTGATGAGACTGGCTGGGAGCCAGTGGTCTTGGTGGGTTTCATTCCTTCACCCTATCTTTGGATCTCTTAAAAAATGCTTATTGCCTGACAAGTGAATTGAGGGAGGGAAAACCCCATGACATGTGCTATTCCTAGTGAATACAGAAAAAGAGGAGAGTGAATTGCACTTGAGAATTTAATCCAGAAGAGGTGCAGATGTATAGCTGTAACTCCTGGAGGCACAATGGCACTGGCCACTGCTTATGCTTCTTGGGGGAAGCTGAGACACTCTTAAGGTGCTGATTCAGAAAGAGGAATCAGGGAAAGTCTTCCAAGTAGGAGTGGTGGTGTCTTATTAAGTAAGGTCAAACTAAGTAGGAAATATTTCAGCGTGGAAAATATGCATGCAGATATTCCCCACGCAGACACCAGAGGCTCTTACTTGGCACCAGAACTATTTTGGCAGGAGTGACCTGGCAAAACATGCCCCAAGATAATGAATTAGCTTGGTAGTCAAGGCATTCAGGTAGATGGCAGGGAAAGTGTGTGTAGTTTGCTGCTTTCTCCAGATTGAATTCATTTTTTTAATCTCTTGCCCTCCTCCTAGATCTTGCCTGCCAAAACCCATGACAAAAATTTAATCAAATCTGATATATTCCTATGAAATGTTCTTGTTTCAAATAACTGGCATGTTACAAGCAAATTTGTTAAAGTATTCCCACCCAGGGGTTCAAGAGAACAGAGGGAATGCTCTCCTCTAAGAAAACAAAATTTAGCACATTTCTTCCACATTGAACACCAGGCATTGGCAACTCAGACTTGTTAGTTATCTGGCTGGTCTGACTTTTGAGTTTGTTATTTGAACTTTTAGCATGACACAACAAACAAAATGTTCAAGTTCTCAGATGTACAAATGAAAATGTGTTCCTCAGATTCTTGTATACAGATGTCCCATTTACTAAGATATTCATATTGTCTGGGACAAAGCTGGAAAGAAAAACTACTAATTTTAAAAGTATTGGCATTTGATATCCATGGTAAAGTAGGGTAGGCAGAGCAAGTTCTGTGTTAAGAAACTGAAATACCTTACCATTTGGCTTTATTCCTTGCCACTCTTTATAAATGTTGTGCTTTACAATATTTAGAAGGTGCCATAACTACCTTGAAAAATGAACTGAAGGGGGACTAAGGTGCCCCTGCCAGACAAATTTTCTGTGCAAGTATGGTAGAATAAGGGGCAATAAGATCCTAATACATTAGGATTAGAAAATGATAACTGGCTGAAATGTCCCTGTTTGAACTGTCTTCTCTCATCCCACTTTGGGCATTGAGTGTCCAATCTCCACTGAACTATTTGATTTACTGTTAAAAACCAACACACACACATGGTAATAGTTTCTAGATTCTGCCAACGCTTTTGGTGCAAACTTGAGATTTTTTTGTTTGCCTTCTACTCAGAGTTGCTGCTGCAGTGCCTGGAGAGATCTGCTAGTTTGCAGGATTGGGAATCTTAGTCTTTCTTTAGCTCTTTCTCCAGCTGGACTGCATCTCCCGTGGCTGTCTTAGGTCAAAAACCAGCCTGATGTGTAGAGCAACAGAAATGGACATGGCTACAACAGGCAGGAGGAGGTTTCTGTGTTTTGTCTAGCAGAAAGATGGGGGAGAAAAGGACTGTTTTTAGCCCAGAAGTGACTCGGAGTCTGTAGGAGGACATTATACAATGGAGGAAAAGTTTCACCCCCCGGTGATGGTCAGGCTGCAGGCAGTGCCTGGCAGGGCTGCTTGCATGGAGAGAGATGGCAGCACATGATCACTTGGTGAAATAGCTGTCCATGTAGGCAGTGGTCATTGGAAATGGGTCACTGGCAGGCTATGCAGATGTGAAATCCAGTTGCAGTCCATGGGTTGCAACCATCGAGCAAAAGTCTGACTGCATTGGACAGGATTAAAATTAAATAAGGCAGACTTGCCTGTTGTTCTTGGGCTTGGGAAAGAAAATATAAAATACCCCATTACTCGAGCCAGGCCTCGTGGCCAAAAGTAATTAGAATTATTGGCCAACTAACAACTGAAGCTTTCATTCCCTCCCCAAACAGCAAACAAAAGCTGCAGTGTGGCAGAGACTTGGAGTTTCCCCAGAGAGCTTTGCCCTGGCTGAATGCAATGAGCTCAAGCAGACACTGCTGACAACTTGGTGCATTGGAGTGGCAGTAGGTGCCAAGCCCAACCCAGCCATTTCTACCCCTGGCAAGGCAGAGCCTGCTACTTTTAGTTGAGCAAGAGCAGCAGATAGAAATGGGAGGGGGAAAAAAATTAACGTAAGCTTGTACTAGAGGAACAAGTAAAGTACAAAGAGAAAAGAATGGAAGGCAAGTTTATGAAGCCAAGAGCTTGAAGGTTACTACTGGCATTCTTTGCAGTGGCACCCTCCAGCCACAGTGAGTATTACCATGCTTCAGGGGGCTGGTCCCATTTCTGAGCATTTTGTGGTATTAATGCACCTTCATTTCTCCCCTCAGCCCACCCCTTGCAGTCCTGCCATTTTCTGCAGCAAGGCCAGGCCATAGCTAATGCAGATTTGACACCTGATTTTAAGCCCTTATTTTGGGCAAAAAGCATAAAATAGAGTTTTGTGGGCTCAAACTAAAAGAAGTTTAGATGTGCTTAGCGGCCTCTGCAGTCTTATGCTGAGCTGCATTAAGAAAACCCTGCAGCTGGGAAGTGTATGCAAGCTCCAACCAGCACAAGTCATGGCATCACTTCCACAAGTGTCAGACAAGAAATAAGGTATTGTAATCAAGGCCTCCCTGGGACAGCATGCAGGGAATATAGGCAGCTGGGATAGCAAGTGGCCTTTAAAGAGACTAAAGAACATGAGATTGTCTCTTTATATACAGTCAATAGCTGACTGAGTTATATCTTCCTTTTAAGAGAGCTGTAGAGCAATGAAAAGTCACAAGTGCTGGTGTTAGAAGAAGCAAGTCTAATCCTGGTCCTGCACCACAGGACCCTTGGCAGGATGCATTTGCAGAGACCAGAACATGCAAACATTAGTGTTGGGGGTGGGTGGAATTGTTCCGTTTTTCTCTATTGGTCAGCAAGAGCAGAAGATTGGTTCAATCTGTAAACATCTGACAAGCAAAAAGCCAAATTGTGCCTGTGAGCAGCATGGCCTGACTTTCTAAACAGGCTACACAGAGTAAACTTCAGCCAGTGAAATCTCAGACTGTTGGTGTGCTCTTTGGTTTGAATAATACTCTGCTTCATGGATACTTACAGTGAAATTAAATAGGGGTGATGGAGTAAGAACAGCCTGCTCCACATGTGTATGAGCCCAGACTGCTGCCATAGCAAAGGGAGCATGTTTCTGTCTCTTTTGAAGATTGGCAAGGGTATAAAAATAAAGTATTTGGTATCTGGAAGACATTTTCCACCAGACGTTTTCCTTTAGAGCTAGCAAAAAAATTGTGGTCTAAATTAGAGTTCTGCAAGCTCTTTAAAAAGGAAGGTTAGTAAAATGTAACACATGCAAGTTTAACTCTTAAAACTATGAAAAGCTCAGACCCTGAAAGTGGGAATTTCTACATACAGCAAGAGAGATTATATTTAACCTTCACCACCTTTCCCACATTCTCCTATACCAAGTATGCTGGCCTATATTTTGTTTTTATTCAGTAAGAGCTGGAAATGCAGCCTCCAAAAGGACAAGGGAAACAAAGTTCCTCTGTCAAACCAACCTCAGTGAGTGGCTGAGCAATCCTGAGAACCTTTTGGGTAGGAAGATGCACAATAGATGAGGCAAGGGATGCAGGAGCAGAAAAGACAGACCAGGTGGCTGCTGCCACTGGGAAATGAATGCTGTGGCTATCACCCAGTGGAGCCCTGCAAGGGACAGTATTTGTTTCAGTTTACCTGATGTTCTTGCTTAAGTCAAAACATTTGAAACATACTGTTTGTTTTGATAAAAAACCTGGGGAGCTTGGACTCTGTTTTGAATTTGTTGGAGGGGAAAAAAAAATAAATTACTGTTTCTGCAGAAATGTTTTCACTAGGGAGTTAGTAAGAAAAATGCAAACATATGCTGGGGGGGTGGAGAAGCCTTCTCCTGGTAGATAGAGAGAATAGAAATACGCAGAGTAAAAGCCATTGACTGGAGTGTTAGCATCAGGGCCTGGAAATCATGTCCTCTCAGATGGCATTTGGGGACAGTCACAGGTACTGCAGCATGACTCTTGGCTCTCCTTGAGCAGTCAAAGGTATGTACAGTTGACTGCTTAATGCATGAGGTGCATTGGAATTACAATGTCTACTCAGTCCCTTGGATTAAACAGGATACAGACTGGAAAATATTATTACCACTTCAAATTAAGATTAAATACTTCTGTTATTATTTACTTTTCTGCAGAACGTGAGTGATGGTTAAAGTCAAACTGGAGTCAATGTGAAAAGATAGAGGAGCTGTCAGCTCAGCCTGCTCAAGGGGCTTGGGGAAGGATGATCTTTCTGTTCTGCATTTGTCCATTACCCAGTTAATCTCAAAAATCTCATTCAAAGGCACCACTGCCATCAAAACAAAGTGATGCCCAAGAAACTCCTCACCCTTCAGGTATCTCTGCAGGAGAAAAAAAAAAAATAAATTGGAGGCACAGGAACTGTAGAACTAGGAAAGAAATCTGAGGAGCCCAGGGCACCGGGGTAGTGACCAGCATTGACTCTGTATCCACACTGTACTACATCTAAAGGACAGCAAGCATTAGCAGAGGAAAGGAAATGTAACTTTGTTTTCTGGTCTTTTTCCTGTATGGACAATATCACATGCTTCAAAGGATCAGCTATGCATCATCTTACCTGCAAGCAATGCAGAGGGCAGACAGCAAAGCAAGTGCAAAGATGACAGTCCCAGTTAGAACTGCCAGCATCATCGCGTTTTCCTTTCTCTCCTGCCTCACAGCATCTACAGCATTAGGGTCAGTGATGTTCTTGTATTCGAAGAGCATTGCAAAGCCTCGGCCCCGATCTGTGGTGGTGATCAGCTCCATGATAACCTCAACCATTTCCAGAGATGAACCAAAGACCATGGTTTTGTTTAAAGGTGAATTTGGTCCACAGAAGCGAGAGGAAAAGGTTATGAGATCGGAAACATACAATACGTCATGGGGACAGATGTCCACTGCTGACTGTGGGCTGGAGGAGATTTCCACAGGCAGTACTGATGTGGGAAGAGTGCTGCTCTCTACTGTAACTTCATCTCTCTCACTGTCAGCTAGGTGGGCAAGCAAGATTTTCTCTTTCAAATCATCTTCTTCTGTTTCCAGGCCACTGGCATTTTGTCTCTGCATTGTGCCACTGTCAGCCACAGAAACTGACAGTTCTTCTGATTGAACCTTGACAGCTGTTTTGGGTTCTTTAATCTGCTTTGACTGGTTTTCTTCAGATGCTTGTTTGGATTCATCTTTTTTTGAGGCAGCTCCTGGAAGATCATCCAGGTGACTAGCAAGGTCCTTTGGTTGATGTCCTGTGCTGCTCAAATTCTGAGCTGCCTTTGCCGTCCAGGTCTGGAGAGAGGGTTTTGTGGTATGGAGAGAAAAGTCCAAGTTTTCCTCAAAAGAAGGCTCATCCTTACTTCCTGTTTTAGTCAGTGCTGAAAAGCTCTCCCAGGGGGTTTCACTAGAGCTTTCAAAAATGTCAAAGTCAAAAATTTCCAAGATAAGATGGGTTCTCATGGGAATGAAAAATTGCCAAACGCAGTGTGTCCCTGGGTAGTAATTGTTTGGAAAACCTGGTGATAAAATCAAGCCTCTTTCCATAGACTCCACCACTGCACCACAGGAGTAATATACCTGGGGAATAAAACAAATAATCTTATGTCTTGCTAGAGATGATATACAGGATGCAGTCTGATGGTCCTGCTATTTTCTTTCCCTTCATGGACTTCTACAACACAGACTTAAACAAGCTTAATGAATTACCTTTTCTTGAGGGGACCTTCTGCTTTCTTACTTTAGGAAAAATTCCTTTACTGAAAAAGTGGTCAAGCTCTGGAACAGGCTGCCTGGGGAAGTAGTGGAGTCACTGTCCCTGGAGGAGCTGAAAAAATCATGTAGACATCAGGGCATGGTTTAGTTGACATGGTGGTATTGACTTGACAGTTGGACTTGATGATATTAGAGGTCTTTTCCAGCCTCTATGATTCTATGATTTCTCATTTTGAGCATTAATTTGACTAGTAGGGTCAACCAGTCTTGGAGACGATGGAACTATATATTGAATGATCAGCCTCCACAGAGATATCACACAGATCAGTAATTCATGGAATTCTAACTTTCTACTATTGATCATACTAGCATTGCTTGGTGCTGTTGGCTAACATAGAACTCTCTGACCACACAAATGTGTTGTCCTGAACAACTGATTGTGACACAAATCTTAAGCTAGAGAACAACTGTCTCACCACAGCATTTTCAAAATGTTATTTTCATTACAAAAACATTTTTAAGATAGAAGAAAACCAGCCTTGCATTGGTAATTGCGCATGATTCATCCATCCAACCCATCTTTTGATTCAAAGTCATTCAGCCTTATAGGCATTGAAATCTGGGTGGGTTTGGTTGGGTAAATTGTATCTTCTTCAAATACAAAGCCTCTCAAAATGGTGACAGCAGATACCAGCTCTTGCTACTAAGCTAGTAATCAACAGGCATTTTACATAACACAGCAATAGTCCCATATAAATTTGCTATTTCTTCTTGCTCTATAAATAACCTGCAGAATCCAAAGAGGAAGGAAGTTCTTAAGTGGTGGTGCTAACTATCATGCTGCTGCTTCTAAAGGTACATGAGGCTATTTTCACACATCATATTTGCAACTGTCCTCTCTCAAAAGCACTTTCAGCGCCTTTTTTCTAGATTTGTTAATAAATTTGGAGAGCAACAAGCCTTGTCTTTGCCTTAGGTGATTGTTTTTTGGAAAGGGGAAAAAAGAAGTCAGAAGTACTTAGGTCAGAATCACAGTCGAGCAGCACATGTTTACAAGCATTGATTATAAAAGAAAGGGACTGCTCTGGGTTTGGTGGGGTTTTTTTTTAAATGGAAATGATTAGTCATCTTGGTATGTTATCTGTTTAAATGCAAAGGAAGGTTGGCAGTAGAACAAACAAAGCTTATGAAGTCCATACAAAACCACAAAGATCAAAATACTCCAATTTTTTTTTCCTTTTCCCTCCCCTTGGCTCATATTTTAATGGAAAGAAAAAAAAATGCAGTGCCAAATGTTAGAAACCCTTAACTAGAAACAAAAGGCCAGACCTGTTCTGCAAGGCATGAACTTTGTTTTCCAGCAGGTGCTTTTCATATTCTGAGTGATTTTGGGGTGAATGACAGAAAAGCAATAGAAAAAGGACCAAAACTGCAATGTGGGTGGAAATTGTGATCTGTATTCAACTTGAAATCCGATCTTTGACTTATAAAAGTGTCATTTAAATCAAAGCTTATGTTAATTATAGTGCAATAAACTGCAGGCTTCTCATTCAAGGCACCTGGGCTGGACTATGGCTTGAAGTCTCCAGCAGAAAAGAAACCAGACTCATGCCAGAAGCATGCTATTCTCTGTCTGATGCCTTAAGAGTCCCACAGCATGTAATACTAAAATAAATTAATAGAAATTTTCTAATCCTTTCTCTATGAGGTCAAATTTTGGAGTTTAGTCTAAATTAGCTATAGAGCCTGACATTTAGATCTATTTGCTAATTCACATCAGAATTATAGACACAACTGTTGTCATTTGGATTTCATTGAAAACAGGCTGATTTCCAATGAATATGCTCCTCTTGTCTTAGGGAGAGGGCTGCTCCTACACTTGACAAAAACAAAGGGCTTTTTTCTGCAATACACCTCACATCCCTTCCCTCCATCCCAGAATATCAGTGCAAACCCCCCTTTGTCCCATGCTCACTTTAGAGCTCACCTTTATAGGAAGGAACAGTAAATAATGCCTAAATGTGCAACAAAAATATATACCCAGTTTTGGAGCCAGAATGTGCACCAGAACTATTGCTATTGCAGGGTGGTACTCCTGGATGTGGGAGGATTACAGATTGGCCCAAACCTCCTTAATTTAGTGATGATTGAGGGTTGAGATTTTGTTTTGAGGAATATGTGAGCTGATCTAGTTGCCTTTTTCAGACACTGAGAAGGCGCTTGAAGGCGTTCACAGCTCCACCTCTACTACCAGAAGACTTTGTTAACACCCAAAAGCAGCAGGCATCAATTCAGAGGATCCTGTGGGATTAATCACCAAAGCACTGAATGGGTAAGTGCATCCCCCCATAAATCTCTCGCCTCCGCTCTCAGGATACACTCCCTTTCCTGCCTGTGTTTTCACTTGAATCTGGCATCATTTAGAGAGAATTATCTCACAGAGCTTATGAACATCCAAGGAGCCTCACGTTTAAACTCAAACACTTCTTGTTCCCCTATGAGCCATGTGGCCACTGGTTAGCTGCAATATTGAGCTGAATCCCCACAGGTACCCTGCACCCCTGAACCTGGGCAGGAGGGCATTTGTACAATGTGTGCACTCCAGAAATATGTCTGAAAGGTTGTGGCAATGGAGGAATCTTTCATTTATTGTGGCTTGGGAGACAAAAAAAGATTCAAGACATGCTCTGAGACCAGGAAAAAAAAATCCACAAGGGACAGGAAATGCAAGACAGATCTGAGGGGTAAAGGAAGGATTTCTGATTAATTTATAATCCACATCTGAATGACTGACAACACTGTTCAGGTCACTTTAATCATCCATTATGAAGGCTGAGTTTCATCAATTAGACTCTTCTGCAGTAAGTTATAGACTAGTGCTTTTGACAGAGGCATGCAAAAAATTTGGCAGATTTTTAATCTTTGCACATGATACGCTTTTTGATTTGTGGTTGTTTGTTGTTTTGTTTTGGGGTTTTTTTGTTGTTTTAAATAACACTTGATATATACCCATCCCAGTTAGGTCAATTATGAGCAGGGAGAACCAGATTACCAGTCCTGTTCATCTGCTTTTCAGTACTTCCCACTCTGGCTAGGAGTCAAAAATGTTGAACACAGTTGTGTTGAACTGAGCCTCCAGCCCACTGTGGGCAGACATACCTTACCTGCCTTCCAGAGGAGGGGATTAACTGTGGAACAGCAGAGGAGGAGTAACTCAAATCTCAGCTATTGCTTCTTAGGAAGAAACAGAATGGTTGGATATTTCAGAACATACCAAGATGTTGCATTTCCCCCTTTCACACTACACAGCCCACTCAGAAATTTAAATCTATGCCTGTTACTAAAGCTGCCTCGTTGTCACATACTCTGCCTCCTCCTGTGCTGATGTTTGGACTATTTAGAAATGAACAGTTAATATTGGTGTCAGCTTCAAGCTACTTTCTTAAGTGACACACATGCAAGGAGTTAAAAAGCCTCTGCACAGGAAACACAGGGCTAAGTAGTACAAGGAGGACCTCATGCTAATCTATCATAGGTGATTTTGGCAGTGTTGCCCCAATGGTGGGATGAATGCTCTGCTGCCCTCTGAAGTGCAGCTGTGACACAAACCCCTGTCTGATTCAGCTGTAGAGACCCTTGGAGTTTTCCTTAAGCAGACAGCTGTGCTGGGCAGGAATGGATGCAAATCACAGTTAGAAATCTCACTGCAGGCACCAGTGCCTGTGTCCTGAGGAGCACCAGCTCTCTTAAGGGAAGAGCAAACCCTTGAATGTGGGGTTGCAGCACAAAGCCAGTATGTGATTGCTTCAAACTGGACACTATACAGGGAGTTCCTCTTGAGGGGCAGGTGGCACTGACAAAAGGCACAATCCCATGCAGAAAAAGAGGACAAAAAATTATTTGGCCAGATGGGAGTTTATTTAAAGGCCAAACCAAGTATATACAGAGGAAAGAATAGTTATCTGAGTAATATAACCCTCAACTCTGCTCACCACTTACACAACGCCTACAATGTAGCCCTGGAGCTGCTGCATTATTGTAGTAGGAACATTGTCAGGGAATCAATACATTTTAGGGGAATCCTGCTACCAGAAGAATTTAATTAGCACCCTTTCTTTAATCATGATTATTGCCAAAGGATTCACCAGACTAGAGCCAGATCAAAGGCACACACAGAAGCAAGCTCTTAATTTTGCCCGAACAGGACAAGTTCTTGAGGCACTTTACATCAAAGTCAGGAGACCTTTCTTGGTGCTGCCACTGGAGTGAAGCCATGCCCAAGCCCTGCAGCAGGGTCTTGCAAAAAGCTTTGTGTGGCAAGTTGTGGCAGCCTCTAGCTGGCCCACGAGAGCTCTTAGTGATGGGTACCAACCTCTGCCTGAATCCCTAAGAGCAGGCAGGGCTCAGTTTCTCCAGTTTCTCTGCCTTGCCTCCAAGAAAGAAATGTTTCTAGCATAAGGTGATCCTGGGGACCCTTAGGGCACGTGAGCAGGATGCTGTGACATGTAGCTGGTAAGAGAGTGACAGAAATGTGGTATAGTTTCTAAATGCGTAAGTACTGCTGAAGAGGAGCAGAAACAAAGTGATGCAAGGTCCTGGCTAGGGAAATCCTCAGCCCATTTGTGTTCGTAGTTTTTGCTGAAGCCCCAACAGGTAAAGTAGTGATAAATTTTCTTAATCTGTGTTTATGCTGGTTGCAAGTAGCTGCTTTTCACAGCACCCTGGAGGACACTGTCCTGCTTGCATCCCATGCACAATCCCAAAACCTGCTTATTTTTTAAAATGTATTTATTTCAAAGAAGAGGAAGGAGGACATCCTGTCTTGATGTTTGTCATTCCTCTGTGGGCAAAATCACTGATTTTCTGGCTTCAGACCTACCCAGTGTAGACTGTTTTCTTTTATAACATACTCACTCAAGAAATACCAAGTTCTCTTGATGGGTACCAGAGGCAGAGTGAAAGCCTCAGCAGAGAAAACTGGAGATGCACAGTGGAGCCACTGAATTTCCAAGATACTCTCAGGGCCCAAGCCACACACTTCATGAAGACATTCAGTTGCAAGCTTGCAAGGAAATGATGTGCAAAGGTCATAACCCACCTTGCCCTCATTAATGCCTTATGCACATCTCAGCTACTGTGCATTCCTCATGTGTATTTCCAGTTTCAGGCAGACTTAAAATGTCACTTCTACTGCCTTTTAGAAATGCCAGAGAAGGAATAATCCACTATATCTCAAACTGACTAAACACTCAAGAGGGGCTTCATGTATTATTCTTTTCAGAAGCAGACATATGTTATCTCCTTATCCAAGTTAAAGGGCTTTTTGGTCTTTGCCTGAAGACTGTACTAGAAAGGTTTAATACTAGAGTAATGAGTGAAGGTGAGAATAGAAACTAGTTAGGCAGACTTTAGGCCCTTAAAAATCCCTCTGAAGCCAAATACTTGGTTATGATCTTGTGCTTTTGACCAAAAGATTCTTGTATCCATCCTGTAAAATAGCCCTACTACATAAATTATTCTTTACTGGTTTGTTTGGTTGTGGGTTTTTTGGTGTGTTTTGTTGTTTGGTTTGGTTTGGTTTGGTTTGTTTTTTAATTTGGGGTTTTCTTTTTGTTGTTTTTTATTTGTTTGTTGTCTTTTGCAGTGTAGGAAATAGAGACACACGGCCTCCCCAGATATTTTTTTTTTCTTAACTTAAAAACCAAAATCCACTGCAGCTGCTCAGTGCCAAAATAGGACTGCAGGCAGTATATGGTAGCATTACATACAGTGGCCTTATCTTGTCAGCTTACAGCTCATTCAGCAGCAAGCAGAGAGATATGCAATTAGGTTCTGGACAGTGATGGGTAAAGTCCTGGAATCCAAGACTGTTCAGTCTGAATGACTAAGTTTAGCCATCTGAGCTTACTGTAGTGTCAATGGGGTGAAAACCTAGTAAACTTTATTCAGGATCTTACCCCCCTCCAAAATTAAAAACATCTTGTGTGCACACATGCATGCACATGTGTGTTTCTTTCAAAGAGCAGGAAAGGCTTTGAGACCACCTCACCAGCTCCTTCACATTTTATTCTGCACCAGGGACCTCTTTAAAACTCTGACTCCACCATCATCTTTGCAATTGCTCAGAACATGCAGGGTGTGATGGAGTTCTTGGTTACTTTCCCTTCTCCTCTAAACATAGGAGGTTCATTCTGAGATTCTAAGCTAAAGATCACTTGGACTCATGAGGACATTTGAACAGAGCAAACCACTTGGGATGAAATAGGAAGTGGCCCAAGCTTTTAGCCAGAGCAGAAACAAAATGCAAAACTTGGTTTTAAAAAGGAGAAGGAAAAAGAGAAAGTTGTCATACCACACTCCCAGATTAAGAAGAAAACCAAAATATAGACAAGCCTTTACTCACTGACGTGGCTGGAATTAGCTGAAAAGCAACCAGAAATATAATTCTTGTGGTTTACAGGCCCAAGTTTCCCTCTCAGTATTTCCAAGTCAAGGAAGTCTGAACTTTCTGGATGTTTGTCAAATACAGAATCTGAGGAAAGACTACTGCAAGAGCAAGACATAAAGCTGCAGTCTGTTAGTTTAAGAAGTGGACACATTCACTTCACTAGCTGACTGATGTAGAGATCAAAGCTGGTAGGATTATTTCCAAAGTGGAGGACAAAGTTAATCAGAGACTTTACAAAATTAGCACTCTACTTCATTTTGCATTTTAAGATCATCTTTGCATGCAAGAATAATTTTCCTTCATTAGCATGAACTAGATACAGCACTGGCACATCTAACCTATTTTTCCACCTGGCAGTACAAGAATTCCTGGAATTCCCCTGGAATTGCTATTTCCCCCTGTCATATTGCCTTTGCTGTTTAAAGCATGAGACAGCAGCAAAAGGAGACTCTCTTGTCCCACATTAGGACAACTCTCCAGGTATCTCTGGATGCTTGAAAGTAGCAGTCCTGGCAGAAGCAGATCCGGATGTGGAATTGACAGAGTATGAAATAAATTGCCAACATTTTGCTTAGTTACTAGAAGAGAGTTGTCCCTGACAACTTTCTCTAGTCCTCAGCTGTGATTTTTTTTTTTGATTGATCTCCAAAAGTTCTCATTATGAGTACCCTGCTTGGTAAGGGGTCTCCCTCACCCTCCCAATAACCCTGTCTCAACACAAGCCCATGTACCTGCACACATGCTTTGTATTGCCTTCTTGCTCCCCATGCAAACTCACAGAAAGAAGCACTAAACAGGGTTCAGCTGTGGGACTCTGAAACCAGGCTGAGCGTACATTTGCTTTTAATACATTTATGGCATTCCTGTTTTTAAACAAGGGTCTAATATTTTCTGAAGTGAGTGGAACCTGCTGGATTTAGGCAAAACCCAAACTGCATTTTTTACAGATGCTCTTGTTATTTCAGTGGTTGGTAGCAGCTGCAGTTCCACCACATGAAAGTGATTATGGATGCAATATTTCCACTCTGCAAATCCCATTTTCAGGAAAGAACCCGCCCATCCTATATTCCTCCTTGGCACACATCACAGGGCCCTGTTTTCACACCTATCACCAAGTTTTCTATTATTTTTAATGGTTTACAGGACACATGGAGAGAACAAATACAAGGTAGGAATAGAAGGGGATTATGAAAGCCCGATGCTGCAGGAGACAAGGAAAAAAAAAATATTGATAGAAGAGCAGAGGAGGAAGCAGGGGTGCAGTGATTAGAGCAAAGCATGCAAAATCTTAATGGGTCTTCAGGACTTGGAGGCCCAAATACATCCCAGCCTGTAGGTGTGCTGTTTCCTCTTATTCTTCCCATGTGTGACTGCTGCATCTGAGCCCTGAGATCAAGCATCACTGTAAGACTGCTTGGAAGGCACTGCTTGATTTCACCAGAGAACAGAGAACCTCCTAGCAGAAAAAAAAACAAAACAGGGAGGATGGTAATGTGTGCTTAGCCTTAGCCAAAGGCAAGCAGACTCTGTCAGGATGGATGGGGGCTGGCAGGGCTCAGGGTATCCTCACTGGCTGGGTGTCCCTGAGGCCAGCTCCTAGCACTCTCTGGTAGATGCAGTGTGTCCTGCGGCAGCTCGCCAAGCTGTCAGGCAGGCCACTGCCACAACAAATCTCTGAATCAAAGCAGCTGCAGAAGAAGTGGCAGGAGAAGGTCAGCAATCTCATTAAGAGCCAGGAGGCCCGGGCTCCCCAGCCACAGCGAGGTCCCAGCTTCCCAGCTGCAGTGTATTTTGATACCTGGCCTCAAGCAGATTGCATTATTGCACCATGAGGTCACCAGCCCTCCTGCTTGATACTCTCTGCAAACAGGAGGTAGGGAAAAGGAAAAATCACAAAACAAAACAAAACCCAAAAAACCTACAGACACTCCAACAAGCACCAGGCACAGTGACACACTCCAGTTTCTGTGGAGAACAACAGGCTTCCTCATTTAATTCCAGAGAGGCAATGCCTTCTTCTTACAAAAAACTGCTTGTTCCCAGAGACACAAACAGGGGCTGTTTTGCAAACAATCCTCTATGGAACTGTGCAGCTTTCCATAGCATGATCAGCAGTATATGCAGTCTAGGCATAAATTGAAACTTGATGTTTTGTACTTGGTTTTGGAGGAGTCAGAGAAAGGGCAGCCTAATGCTCTTCTGCTTTTGGGAGGTTCAGGTGAGAGGCTAAACCAGTTTATTACTTATCAGGCCTCTTGTTAAGGGCAGAATTTTCTGCAGTAGTTGCAAATACTTTGATTACCTGATGCCAGATTCCTATGTAAGGTTGTGAATCAAGATCACCCAGCTCTGGGTGCAGGGTTTTGCTGGCTAATTTGGCTTGCCTCCCTCAGACAAAAGCCAGAGTTGTTACATGAGGAGGGAAATTCAGAGCAGGAGCTAGAGATGGTCTTAACAGCCTTCTGAAATAATGTCTCCCTCTAAGCAAAGGTGAGGCTTTAGGAGGCTTACTGGCTAACTCAGCTATCTCAAACAGCATAGGTGAAATCTCAGGATATTTAAAAGACAATGAAACCATTCTTGCTCTTTTCCCCCATATCATAAGTAGGCAGAAGTTTTAATTCTCTTTCAGTTCTTTAATTAAGATTGAGTTGGATTGCCTACAAGAAATCTTGCAAGATACAGCTATGTAAGCCTGGCTAAGCAAAGTTCTCTCTCCTTATTCAGTTCTTTCTGTGATTTACACTTTTAAGGCTAGAAATTCTTAGAACTGACATTCTCAAAAGTTTTTTCTCTGAGCTTGGCAAGACCCTTGCAGTGTATGGGTATATTTGTACCTAACAGTTTCCCAGTCTGAAGTTACTGCAACAGGAGCAGTCCTGGCATTCACTGATGACTTAGTAATTATTGTATGCCAAGGTGTATTCATAAAGTGGATAAAATATTGGTAGGAGAGTGAAATGCAGCTAGGAATGGTCTGGAAGAGATTTTGGCCGTAGTTTAGGACACTTCTCATTTTGTTTGGTTTTTTTTTTATTTGATCGATACTCTTACATCCAGGTGTTTTTTCTAGAAATTTCACTGTGAGCACACATTGCAATATTAATTTTCTCTTAATCTCAGTTGGAAAGGGACAAAGGCCAGATTATTTCTCTATTAAATAATTTGAAAAATTGATTTAAAATATGCAAATCCTGTGCTTGGAAAGATCTACTTGACTAGGCAGTGTTCCATTGGACACTGTAACTATTATACTTGTAAAATTGCACTGTTTTAAGCAGAACCCTGTCATTAGTATCTCATAAATTTATTATGCTGTGTTCGTGGTTGCAAGTGAGATGTCATTATGAGAGCAGTCTGAACCCTGGTTTTACCCTTTCGTCCCAACATTAGCTTTCAGGGCTGAGGAAGCATTCCATGTGTGTAAGACAACATCCACCAGGGAGTGCTAGAATTTACACCAGCAACCATGGTGTAAATGGTCTTGTGGACTTCTTAGACTAATCCTTGGAAAGGGGAAAAAAAAACCAACAAAAAACCAAAAAACCTAACTCTTGGGTCTGGAAACTCAACAGACAAATAGAGGCAAGATCCAACAAAGATGCATGATGCCATATCAGCTAAGGTCCTACATCTATACAAAGCTGCTGCTTTTTTTTTTTTTTTTTCTCCAGAAAATACCCTCATTCAAACATACAAAAATGTAAAGCTTTAGAAAGAGAAACAAAGGCATCATTTAGAGTGTCTCCTCAGGCAAATAATCATGACTATGATGGGATCAACATAAATAAAAGTAAGGCAGTATAATGAAGAGTTCAAGATGCCATGGTCATTTGCTTCAGGGTTTTAATAGGTCAGCATAGGACTTTTTTCTTCTAGAGCAAGTTCTCATTAACAAAGTGTACACAACACACCATGGAAAAAATTAACAGTAAACGATAGGGTTGGTGGGACTGACGGGTTAGAAGACATGGTTAGACTGTTTCAACTGCTTGGTAACCAGATTAAATGTATAGCAAAACAAAAGCTATAGAACTGCATTAAAATTTGCTTGCAGAGTTTACTGTAGAAGTCCAAGAAGCAAGTAATGTATATTCATAGGAATCTTGTGTTCCTAAATTAACTTTTTATATAAACCTCCCAAATATGTGGGGGAGATTTAAATAACGAAATCCATATGCAGCTTAGGTGCCCAAAATTGGATTGTTTTGTTCTGAAAGTACCAGAAAAAGGAAAATGGGGAACTGGAAGGCAATCCCATGCAAATTTTGCTGGCCACTTCCCCAGAAATAAATTTGGATCTCTGAAGGCAAACATATATGTGTAAAGTGGCTTTGTGAGGAGAAAGAAAGAAAGAAAGAGAGAAAAAAAAGAAAAGAGCTATTTGTTCTTGGATTTCCAGCTGTATGACCCTATTGTTTCATCCAGACATGTCAGATGTTTCACATGTTGGAAGTCTATTGTACAAACATATGGAGAAGGAAATATTCCACATGTGAAAGCCAAACCCTGCAAATATTCTGTATCGCCGCTAGCATGCTGCAGAGTTGTTGCTGCAGCTCTTTGGGAACCAGGTTGCTGTTTCAGCTGTCACTAACAGGTGAGCAAGATTTTGCACCAGATATGGATGTAGTGATCCTGAAAAAGCAAAGCAAGAAAAAGCCCTCTTCCTTTCGTGCAAGATTTTTAATTGGGCTTCTAAATGAGCCATTGCTACAGCCGAGGCTGTTTCAGAGGTCTGAACACAGCTCCTTATCTTTGGATGGTATACAAACAGCAGCACTTTTTCCCACCTCATCATTCCAGGATTAGTCTCCTCTTGTGCACTCTGCAAAGGGAAATTTCCAAGACTCTGCCTTTGCCAGGATTTTAGAGAGCAGGACGCTTGTAAATTTTACTTTACTGCCTACACATAAGGAGAAACCATGAGGGCACAGCAGGGAGGGTGTGGGAGAAAGTAGAAAAAAGTATCACAGATACTGCAGCCAGAGGGAAAACTAAGCACTGGGTTTGTTGTTACAGGGTCCCAACCAGTGAGCCATTTATTTTTCCAAATAAATCTGCTTTGCAGACATCCTTTCTTCTTCTCGATTCAAGTTCCAACCAGGAAACCTGGAATAAGTTACTGTTGATTTTAGAGGCAAATCAAAGTGTTCAGCCTGCTAAACTTGCATTTAAAGTTAGTCTTGATGAACAACTCCTTGGGGCCCTTGTATTCAAATAGTGAGGTCTAAGATTCACCTGAACTGCCCACCCATGCAGATCTATAACACAGGCAGGAAGACATGGGAAGGGGCAGCCTGAGCCTCAAGCCTCACTCCTACCAGTTAATGCTCCACATTTTAATTCAAATCTAAAATTAAGAAATCCCCTTTAATAAAAAACTTAAATGGTCATTCAAAACCATTTGGATCAGGTTGGACTTTCAGAGGTACTGCATCCTAGGTCTCCTGTATTCCAGTCCTGCTACTCCTTAATTGAATAATAAAACATAGACACTATGGAAATAGATCAGGAAGAAATGAGTGAACTTCCAAAACTCCTTTCTTCAGAGCTGATGATAGTTCTGAATGGAACTATTTTACCATCCCATTTTGTTTAAGCGGTCTGATGTTGCAACCTGGCTGCTAATATAAAGAAATAAGAGTAAAATGCTGGATGAAAATGAGATAGCACAGCAGGTTATGGCTTGCATGTGGCAAATATGATTTTGTTTTGCTACTTTGAACACCACCCACCCCTACTTTAGATTGAAGTATAATGGTGCTGCCTGTATTCCCCCAGGACCAAGGATTTCACATAATTTAGTAGTTTCTGTAATTAGATATTTGTGAAACTGAAATCCTCTGATGAAAGGTGCTGTAGAAGTATTACCAACTCCTCTACCATGAAAGGACTCCACCCAAATCCAAATACACATCTTGTCCTCAGTGTACACCTTTACTAATCTATCCCAGCAGTATTTATGGCCTGATTTAAATGCTCCTGAAATCCCAGATGATTTCTGAGTTCCAGTAGAATACTAGTTAGTAAATATAGGCAAATTAGCCTTGTGTCCTCTCAAAACTGGAAGATCCTTCTCACTGGCAATAATATGAGTAAGTATATTCAAAATGAACCATGAGGCCATTTGCTGCTGAGAACTGGTAAGAGGAATTGTAGTGTTCTCACACTGGGATCAAGAATTAAGACTGCCAGTTAGGTTTTTCCCTGTTGCTGTATAATTGTTCCACATGTCACTGCAAGAACTCATAGTGGCCTGTCCCCCTCCACCCTCCTGCCATGGATTTGTATACGTAGAAGAGGATTATTTTTCTGTTTATTACTTCCCATGCTCAAGGAAGTATCTAACCACTAAGCTGAATATTTATTATTCATAGGCCAGAGATACCAGTGCAGAGACTGACCTTGTAATAACTGTGTGAGGGGAAGAGTTGTTGTACCAGACCTGATCTATCTGCCCTACAGCTGGGTAGCCACTCTTTAGTATTGCACGTGCCACGAGTTCTCTTTTTAAGAAGAAAGGGAGGCAGAAAGAAAGAGACTTAAAGATTTTACCATGTCTGTCATGCAAAGAAGCAGATGGAGAGAACAGCAATTGCTGGTTGGTTACCACAGGAAAGTTTGTTTGCCAGGTCTTTTTAAACAAGTGTAACAGGATTGTTTGCTTCAACCTACTTAGATAGTAAAGAAACAAAAATTACTTCAGCATTTTCATCCCAAGGATGGTTGGCATCTCTAGTGGTACTGCACTCTTTTAGCTGCTGCCACATAAATACCCACATCATTCCAGAAATCTTTTGCCACTGGCTTACTTCTCTTACCTTGGCTGCTGTTTCCTTTTATGGCCTTGGCAAACAAGAGTTATGGTTCAGCCCTCAAAGCCAGAGTCCCATGTGGTGTGTGGGACTTGAGGCCAGCCTCATCCATCTTCTCAGCTTTCAGCTTCTTCAGTGCTTCAGTAATTAGAATTATTAGGACTAAAACACTGTGGACATTATTGCTGCTGAGCGTGAAGCTAACAAGAGAGCGCCAGATTTACAACATTCTGGCCAGACAGAGAATTAAAAAGAAGTTACAAATCATTGCCCAGTTCCAGGGATATGTACTCCAGGATCTTATTTCGCCAGGGACTCCTCATGAACTTTCGCCTCCAGGAGAAATCCGCCTGCATTTTTCTAATTGAAATACCAGTCAGACCAGTGGCGGGATGCAAACTAACATGCATGAAAAATAAAGGTTCAATGACCCAAATCAATTATCTTTTAGGGGCACTGCTCTGGACTCAGTAGGAAATATTTTAAAAGGAAAAAGAACTAAATAGGATCATTCATTGAACTGACCTGGAAATGAGACAGAAATTTGGTAAATAAGTAGTTCAGTGCAAGCCAGTTTTATGTACCAACTGTAGTGGATTAAGGAAAAAAACAAACAAACAACACACAAGCCCTGATATTTCTTAGATTCAAATATTGTTTCAGACTTCTCAGTACTAAACTGAACAGTGCAATAAAACAAAGCAGTTCTCATGCCTTCCTTGAGCACAGGCAGTGTAAGACAGTTTACTTCCTGACATGAAAAAAATCCGTTTATAGAAATCCTGAAACTCCATCTTCATTAAAATAGGGCAACCTGCAGGTCTTCTGTGCAACACAAAAATAATAATTTAAAGCAAAAACAATTTCTGCAGATCAGAACTAGCACTGTAGCTGGAGTTTTATTTTTAAGCACAAATGCACAAGCTAGGGAGAAATAGCTCTACTGTTTCAGGATATGTGAATACAGCTGTGCCCCAAACTGGCCAAAAATCCAAACTCTTCACACAGTAAATATCTGCCAAGGTACATTGTAGACACAATAGGAAGCAGCTATGGCAATTAATATATAAAAAAAAAATAAGAAAAACCCACCATTTTTCTACTCCTAGAGCACAGAGTACTTTCACAAACAATTAAGAGGTCAATATAAATTAAGCTCATTGCTTAATTAAGTTGCAAAAAAAACCCTTAAAATTTTTAAAGATGCCTTTTTTGTCTTGATTGGCCTTGTTTCTTGAGAACAAAAGACATCCTGGTGTGCATACACGGTGTTTTATAGCGACCTATAAAGCAAAAGCTACCTGGACCTAAAAATCCCATTGAAGTGTTACTAAAATAACCCCCACACCTGGAAGCAGCTGGGATTGAAACCAGATGTGCAGAACATCTGGTAAAGGACAGGGCTGCTGCTAGCAGACACTGAGCTGTTCAAGGGAGGACATGCTTTTTCAGTCCAACATTTGTCTTCAGAGACTTCAGTAATGTATTTTGCCTTTGCTTTTCTCAAGGCAGAGGTTGACCAGTAACAGACCTATTGTATGTCAATTTAAAACATTTGAGAATTTCCGTAGCCTTCTCCCCCAATCAGAAGTGCATATTTTGCTGCTCCAGTTGCATAATTTACTGATTCAGCTGCATGCTTGGTTGATCTGGCAGGAGACTAGTACAGTAGTTGAGATTCTGGATACATTGCCAATTGTGCAGCATTCTTTGTTGATCAGGCTGTAGAATTTAATAGCTGAAATTTCATACACTTTACTAATCAGGCCACATTCTTTGCTAATTGAGGGGCATATTTTAGTAGTTGATTTTTTTTTTTAATCCTTCACTGATCTTGGGAAGGATCCTGCTTCCTCTGAAACCAGCAGGAATTTTGCCATAGTCCTCATTGGGAGCAGGACTTAAGACTTTGACTAGAAGGTCTAGGATCACTAAGATTTCTTCTCTTAAAAGGAACAAGAAAGGTTTGATTCTTTCTTTAAGCTAGCAAGTGAACAGAAGAATACCACATGAAGGATGGCATTGGCATAGGGACTTCCTCCACAGGAATTTGATTAAACAGATAATATTTTATGGACATAGAGAGAGACATAATTTTGACCATGTTATTCTTTCATCAGGCTTATGTTCTTCCTTCAGGATAAACAAGCCAGTTATCTGCACATCTCATTCCATCTGATACAGACTTGCAGGAGGAAACATCATACACCTTATCTTCAAATTTTCTTTCATTTGATCTAACTCCTATTTTTATACTGCTGTAGTACTCTGTGAAGGATCCCAGAGAGAGCTCGACTTTGCCACAATACATGCTTCAAACATCCATGCTAGCCCACAGCATTCCAAAGTTCCTCAACTCTGCTTGGCACAGACCACCTTCCTGGATGAAAAGAACAATTTGGTTTCCTATGCCTCATGCAGATTTGCCCTTTCCAAGGGAGTTTCTGTTATGTTTTTATATTGTTAACTCTAAGCCAGAAGACAATTCATTTCTCATAAATCTTTGAACACCTTTTTACAGCTGCCAAATTGAACTACATTTGAACCACCAACTTAAAGTGGGATGTGTATTTTTTACTAGCATTACAACACTACCAGAATGTAGCCAAAAAAGATAAAAATAATGAAGCCTGTGCAGCATAGTGCAGTCCTTGATGAGTGCACTTCCTCAAGTGCATCTTACTCAGAAAAAAAAAAAAAAAAAACATGAGAAAAAAATGTGCACACACAGATTTCACTGTCACATTTAGGAAGAAAAGCAACAGAAAAAGCTTTTTTCATTCTTCAAAAGAAATTGTCCAGTACATCAAGAGACTATAGACAACATGTGATCAAAAGAGTAATTGACAGAGCAAGAAGTCAAGTCTGGGAAAGTATTTGGGAAGCTGTTGTTTGTTCATTAAGGAGGCAGGTTTCTTTCTATAGTGCTCTTGGTCAGTATTTTAGTTCAGGTACTGCCAGATGAGAAATCACAGAGTCTTGATTTCAGAGACAGAGAACAACAGAAGTTGACTCAGAAACTCAGAAAAAGCAAAATCAAGCAAAAATTACACAGCTTACTGGTGCGTTCAGTGTCCCAGCATTGCAATTCACACCCAAAGGCACAGCCCACAGGTAACACTTGGTCCACTTCATGACTTTACAGGCAAAAGCAGAGTAAAACAAGCACAGGAAGGATGTAATAACTTAGGGCAACAAGTAAGTTCTGTAGTTTGATAAGAGAAGTATACAGCTGGATGAGAGAGTTGTTCACCTCTAATAACAGACCCAACAAGGGAGGGTAAGCTTACAGGTTACATGATGCACTTCTGAGTTAAAAGAGAAAGAGAAGACAAAACTACACCAGTGTACAATTTAATAGATTTAAGTGTGCACCTTTGTAAAGTTAATACTTAGTACTTCAGTGCCAGAAATGTGGCTTACTTAAGTTGTCACTATAGCTATCTTCACTAGGATAGCAGAGTGAGATAAAACATCTTTGTTTCAACCACAAAGTCATTGCTGTGCTCAAATATGCTGTGGCAGGGAGTTGGTGTATCGGGCAGAACTAATTACAATGCAGTTTTCCAACAGGGAAAGCAACCCCCTACCTTTTTTCTTTATACATATATATATACATGCACACATATAACAAAAGACATAATTGTATGCAATAATATTTTCTTACAGTGTAGTGGCTCATGTTTTATAGATCTGAGTATCTCTAGAGGTGCCAAATATTGTTCCTGTCAGGATCCATAGGAAATGTCCCACTCAGGGCAATTGGCACTGCTTACCAGAACACAGGGTGACAAACTGCACCCAGCTCCTCTGGCTGCCCCAGTGCTTAGCCGGTGGCTCCCAAAATCTCTGACCTGAGAGCCGTAGCTGTCACTCGCACTGTTTACCTGATCTCAGCATAAGAGACCGGAGAGCATGGGGACAGTAACGCGGCATAAAGTGGTTTGTTTGCGCTCCTTACGCCAGGTTGTCCCTTGCCAGGGATGCCTTTGGGCAAGGGCTCTGATTTCTGTTGGAAATGTTGTTCTATGGGTTTCCTCGGAGCTTGCACCGGATTTCGGATCCGGCTGTATCGAGGCAGAGAGAGGGTGATCCAGAGGCATATTCCCGCAGCGCCCTGCCTCCCGGTGCCCTTTGACTTAGGAGTCACCAGCCAGCCCTAGAGACACTGAACCCCCGCCGCCTCGTGGGCAAGGGCCGAGGGGTCCCCCCCGGTCCCGGTAAAAGGGGCAACGCCGCCGCCCCGGCAACCCCGCTGCATCCCTCCTCCCGCCAGCACCGCTACATCCCTCGTCCCGGGACTCCCAGTACCTCCCTATTCCCGGCCGATCTCCCTTCCCGGTGCACGCCGAACCCCGGGCCACCCCTTCCCCGACGGGTCCGCCGCNGACAGGGTGGGGGGGGGCGGAGGTGCCTGGTCCCAGAACCTCGCTGCAAGCAGGGTCGGAGCGGGGTGCTCAGCACCGCCAGCGATGGAGGCAGCCCAGCCCCTCCATCCTCCTGCGGCAAAACTTTCTCCTGCTGTGAGGTGGGGAGATGGAGGGGCTGGTGTTCTGGGTTAGCGAGGGCAGCTGCCCTGGGAAGCCTACCCGGCCGGTGCTTCTCTGTCCTGCCAGAGCCTGGAGCCCCCTCAGGAAGGTGAAGTGTCAGAGCAATGGGAAGCAGGAAAAGGGCTCAGGTCTTTCCCAAGAGGGAAAAGCTTCGTCTGTGCACTGAGTAAAGGACAGCGGAGAAACACCGCAAAACTGGCGGTCAGGGTAGAGCAGACACTTAACCTTTCTGGAGGTCATGGTAGGGCAGGGGACACTCCTCGTTCTTGAGGCAGATTTCAAGTATTTGGGATGAAACTCCAGTACCATACCCGGTCACACCACATGCTGCGATGCGTGTCGGACAGCCCCACAGCCCTCAGCAACCAAAAATTACTCAGTCCTTGCAGCTGGCAGCGAAAATATGTGGCTAGCTGTGGTTAAATCTTCTGTTCTGTAGGACGAGTTGCAATAATCTACTTTAAAATTTAAAAGTATTTGACAAAATACTGTGATTTCACACCTGGAGCTGCTCTTTTTTGGTAGCTCAGTTACCGCCTCGCAGTTAGCAGCACAAGGAGCCCTCAGAGCCCTCTGCATGGCAGGGGAGGGGAATCTGCCCAGCGGCAGGTTGTAGGTTTTCTTACACCTTTCCCAGAGAATTCTTGTGCCAGCCAGTACTAGAAAAGGGACAAATTACTAGCCAAGCTGTTGGGCTGCAGCCCAGTTCCTGAATTCCTCTTTCCCAAGGAGCAGAGATTAACCTGGTTTTCAGGGTGCTAAGTAATCAATAGGGAAAAAATGGCTAATACCTTCAGTTGGTGCCCAAGTGGGTGCATATCATAAGGGTGAAGTTGGAGGACTGACATCCAACAAAACCACTTAAAAAAAAATGCATGAATATAGATTGTATTTGACTTTCCATATGGTCATTTCACTGTGTATATCTGAAGTACTGTCTTGAATTTACACTTTGTAATGAACGCAGGAGAAGCTGGGCTCATATTGAATTCATGCTGACACTGAACTCGTGCAATCCTGGGCTAGTCACCTTCTCTGTGGGTTTGATGCCCAGCCTATAAAAAATAATGCTTTATTCCCAAAGAGGTGAGACATATTCTCATCCTGCTTGTAGTGCTTGAGAAATGAAGCTGCCTGTTATCTGTTATTGGACAAAATGAGGGCACCTGGAAAAACTAACAACACGATTAGCCCAAGGCTGAGAGGGAATCAGGGACAGGACTCCAACTGCTCACTCTGCCCTCTTGGACCACGCTGCCTCCCTGAGAAATTTGCATTTGCTAATGTAGAAATAGCCCTTCAGTGGAAGGGCACATAAGGAACATCTTGATGGCTTAATTGCGTTGTTCATCCTTCTTGTGCTGAAGAGAGAAGATGCAAATAATTCTTCATGTGGCCAATTTTTATTTCACCCTTTTCTTTTCAGGGCAAATCTTGTGTAAACAGTGTTGTGAGGCTGTGACCTTGTCAGTTTTTTACTGTGATTGCTCATGTTCAAATTTACATTTTGATCCTCCTGGGTAATATTTCTTTGAGTTACCTGTCAACAGAAAAAGCATGTATAGCTACATTATATCTATTCTGAACAAACACATAACCCAGGACACTTGGCATCTCTGGCAGAAGATATTTTTGAGAGGGAAGGTATTTTTCCAAGCAGAACACTTCTGCCTGAAGGGCAGTCTGGTCTCTGAAGCACAGCACTGTGGTGCATTGCTTTTCTTCACACTCACAGTTAAACCTCAGGGCGATGTCACCATAAATGCATGTTAAGCTTTGAAAAATCCCTGAAACAAGAAATCTACTTCTTTCCACATGAGACTCAGTGTGACAGAAGTAAATACAGAGATTTCATCTGCTGTTTCCTTATGTTAAGGCATAGTTGTTGTGGATGTAAGTCAAGGACTAGGTGGCAGAAAAGCGTATTCAAAAAGTGATTTATTTTCTTCACTTGGACAGGTCTGGATTAATAATATCAAAAAATCTAAATGAAAGAAAGAGAACATGCTCATGTCTAGCAATACAGCTCTCTTTTTAAGGACCTGTTATGACAAATAACAATCCTGTTATTTGGATTCCTTTCCAGGGGTCATCTGAGTGCAGGCACCCATAATCCTTTCGAGGCAAAGAGGCTGCTGTGTGGACTATGCTGCTGTTCCAGGCTGTAGACCTTGAGCATGTAGCACAGACACAAATGTATGCTGATTTCTCAGGTTTGTGTTTACTCTGTTCTTGGCCTAGCAAATTCTGTCAGTATCTCTTTGTTCTCTTATCTCAGCACCCCTCTGGCAGTAGGACCTGTCCCCACAACACTTCATTACTGTGGCTTAGAAATTACTTACCATCTAGAATTAAGGATAAAACTTATTAAGAGTCTGCTCTGAACTATTTTCAGCTCAAAATGGTAACTCTTTCAATCCATAGTTTTTATGAAGACTGTGGTTTATATTTATGAGTTCCCTCTGCAAGCAGGCAGTGGGAGTTTGTATGGGCATGGACAGCTTCCCACACCAGGCAGCATGAAAGACTAGGTCCAAAAGCTGTCTGACTTCCCAATGAAGGTAAAAAGCCATGAAGCCATGCTTGCAGGTGGTGCACTGAGCCTGTGAGCAGTGCTTCTAATGAATGCCCCTTCCAGGGAACACCTAGCTGGTGAGCTGGCTTGCCACAGTATCTGGCTCAGCTGCCCATTAGACAGCTATGCAAGGCTGCTGGACGGATAGATTTAATGGAAGGATCAAGAAAGGACAGAAAGATAAAAGGTATTTTGCTTCCTGCCTGCTCTTTATTCCCTGCCTTACACTCTCTCCAGCTTCACCTCTCACATAGTTGCCACAGAGCGCAGATCAGAGTTATACCCCATTCCCATTATGCCTCAGGAAGGGGACATGCAGATGCAACTGTGCATGTCCCTGAGCAGACAAGGCCAAGCCTCCCACAGGTGCTAAGGCAGCTTTAAGAAAGTAAAATTCTTGTTCTTTGAGCTGGGCCCCCTGTTAAAAAATTCAAGATTTCTGTGTTCTTTTAGCAGCTCTTCCAGAGGGCTGGCCCGTGTTGCCTATGGTAGTGTGCCATTCTGAGGGGTTTTGAAATGCTGAAGCCAGCACTATGTTTCAATGAAACGGTGACATTTATGAAGTTAATTGATAGGACTTGTGTGTCTAATGGCAGCACTTTCTTAACCAGTAGCCCCAGGCTGGGAAAGTCATTATCATTAAAAAAAAAACAAACAACTTACTGCTTCCAGGCTGGCAACAAAAATCATTTATTGTGGAAAAGCTAAGCTTAAAAACTTTAAAAAACAGTCATTTCCATCCGGTCTTTCACACACACAGATACATGGAAAGAGAACTTTCTGAATTATTTTTCTTAAATATGTAAGTCATCCTGATACCAAAGCTAACCCTCATCATCCAGGAAGACTATAGTGGAATGTCTCACAGAAATGAATGCAGTTCTTAGCAGTTTCTGCTTCTCAAAACAGCTGGTATGACCAAGCTGAATCCAGCCTTAAACAGGAGGAGGGCATTGGCAAGACACTTTCAGTAACAAGGCCTTAAATCTTTGTTTATTCTCTGTACACAAGAGCTCTCATCTGCAAACCTTCTGGTTACACAACACGGCTTTTTATGCTTTCCCAGCCTTCTTTTATGTAGAGTAGATGTTGATTAAATCCATTCTGAGCTAGGTTGTTATATCAGACATGCCACACTTACATCTGAGTGTCTCCTGTTTTTAGAAATGAGTCAGGAAAATAACACTTTAAATACTTATCCATGCTAGAACAGACATGTTAAAAATTGCTTAGGTAGAATGCCATATAAACGTTTCGCATATAAGTAAATAAAATACACAAATAAAATAGTAAGACAGTCTTTAATAAGCCCTTTTCTTAAGACTTGAATTATAGTTCCATAGTCTGTATTTAATACAAAATTGGTTTTTTCCTCAGTGGCTGTGGGAGGAGAGCTGGACGCCTAAGACTGATTGCAGTCTGCCAGTAATAGAGCTATTTATATGTGGTTAGCACAGGTTTATTTTTTAAATGAAATCTTTGTAGACTGAGTGACACCAAATAATAGAAGTATGGACGCAGAAAGACATTCATTTAGCAGAGGGAATTGGAACACGGTGTTGTCAGTGTTTAGAGAACAAGATGTTTGCTAAGGAAATATTTAGAAAAACATGTTTATAGCTATAATAGCTCTAAGTGGAAGGCACCACGTATGGGCTTTCTGCTGTGCAGAGAGTGCCACCCTCTGCTTCTGTGGAGTATGGAGCCTTTCTCTCTTACCTGATTTCCCATTTTGCTTGGGCCATTCTCACACACACAGCAAGTTAGGAAAATACCCTGCAGGGTAGGTAACTGCAAATGGTCTGTCATTGCCCATTAATTTTAATTGTTAGCTCAGCCCTTTCATTTGGCATTATATGTTTGGGTTGGTTTTTTTTCAGAGCAAAGATGAATAAATTTGCCTTCCCCTTTTAGGGGCAAGGTCAGGCCCTGTGGGTTCCTGAAAAAGGCAATTCCTATTAAGGTCTGAGAGAGCTGACTTCAAGAGAAGGCAGCACCCCAGCTCCTGCAGGCAGCCTAGTAGAAGGGCAAAAGAATGCTGTGGCTGGCCATGGTTAAAGGATTCATTGTGGTACCTTGTGATTTTTGTATTTGAAGAATAAAAGAGTGCTCAGCAAGAGGAATTTGAATAGACTTTTGGATAAGCCATGGGCTCTCTCTCTGGTGGAGACAGAGACTGCAGTTTAAACAAAGAAGTCTCCTGCAAAATTTACAGGAATCCCTGCACTTAAAGACTTAATTTGTGTTAGTGTTTGATGACTTTTCTGGCTTTTTAAGCAATTACCACAACATTTCCCTGTTATGCTAAAACTTAGGTTACTGGTGGCAGTGATCTTTTTGTATGAAGCATTCTCTTTCCTGTCCAAGCAGCCTGTTCAAGCCTGCTGCAGCTTTGTGCCATGCTTGGTAGTCTCTAACAAGTGGTTATTCTGGTATCTGGGGGGGCTTGGTGCCATGTGGCAGACTAGTCAGGAAAAAAGAGATATTTTAGAACTTTACTCAAACAACAAATTGTCCCAGAGAGAAGGGATCAAAGTCAAGAAGCAAACAGGCCAAAACTGCAACAGAACAGCTACATTAGTGACTCAAAAGTGCTTATTTCCAGTTCTCTGCAGGGAGCAAACCTTCAACTTTTTTACAGTGTTGAAAGAAAATCAAAGCAAGAGATTGAACAAAGATTAAGCATTCAAGTCTTCCTTGTCTTTGACACCTTCTGTGAAAGAGTGTCCAGCCAAAGTCACTGCTCTACTAAAGAATTTGAAACACTCCCTCTTTCAGAGGAGTTCTCAGGGATTCCTGTCAAATCTCAGCAGAGGTTCATTCTCTTAACATCCTTGTCAGCTCAGCTCTCCTTTGCCCATACAAACACCACAATGCCAAACATGTGCATCCAGCCGAGAAGGTCAAATTTCAGTTCACATTGGTACTGAGCCACAGGCTGGGATTGTCCACTTGTACAGGCATCTGGCTCAGGCAACAGAATAGGCTGCTGTTCTCTGCATCCAAATGTTCTCCAGAGACTTGTGCAGACCCCTTATTGAGACTCTGCCTGTGAATTTGTGAACAGTAAAAAGGTGTTTTGTTCAGTAGAGTCTCTCAGAAGATTGCTGGAGGCACACGCCAGCCATCATTCTTGATCAAGCTCATTTAGTCCCTATCTCTGCTCATCTGGTTTGCCTCTTGCCTCTCAGATCCACACATTTGCACCTGAAAAATCCTCCGTGAGTTTGCAAAGTAACATTGTACTCCGAATTACACTTCCAGGGCTACTTCTTCCTAATCCCTGCAGGAAAGGACCCAAATACTATCATTAGCAATATGTTAGGAGCTTGGTAACAGGTTTGCAATTTAAACAATTTAGAATCGCTGATGATTTGGCTTTAATGATCTTCCTGACTTGATGAACACCTCCACATCTTCCTATAGAAGCAGCTCAGTGGGTTCATGTTCATAGTAAGGGTGATTTGGGCAGGTAGTAAAAGAAGAGGAATACATGGAAAAGCAGACTACATATGCTTACCTGACAACTATATTTAGGGTGACTGTATGATGTTAGAGGGCGTTTTCATTTTAAAAATAAAATTGAAAAGGAGTAGTGATGTGACCTTTCATAGAGATGTCTGCTTCTCCATACCCATTTACTAAACGTTTTGTTCCATGTGGAGACTTTAGCAAGGCAAAGAGTAAAATCTATAATGGACTCTCCTGCAACCCTCAAACAATCCCAGTGTAACAAGATAAACTATTAGTGGAAAAAATCTAGAAAAGCAAAACCCACCAGCCTAAATGTAGGAGGAAACAGATGTGTGAAATACCACTGTGATGTGAGTTCCAACTATGGGGACTCCCATTGCCAGAAAGATGCTGAGAACTTCCAAGGACTGATTTATGAGGAGATAACCATCAGAATTGCTGCAGATGAGACACGAACGGGTCATGTAATTGAAGTCCCCAGACTCCCACCCTGTAAATTGTAATACTAACGCAGGAACGTGCATGAGCCACACAATGAAGGCTGTGACGGGCGCATTGCTTCAACACACGATTTTACGCACAGATCTGATTTTAATTTATTCAAGTCAGCTGCCGGCCTCGGGGTTCTGCACGGGGGCCGGAGGGAGCCAGTGAATTCCCCCTGCCCGGTTCGGCTCTGCCCCAGCCAGGGGCTCCCCTCAGAGGATCCAAACCCCTCCGCTCCTCCCCGGCCCAGCACTGAGGAACGCCCGGTCCGGCCGGGAACGCCGCTCCGCCTCTCTCCGCTCCCGGAAAGGGTCCGTCTGGAAAAGCCGCCGCCTCTCCAGGGGGCCCGGCAGCATCGGGCGCCTCCTCGGCTGCGCCAGGCCGCCCCGGCGCACCCGGGACCCGCTCCCCTCCTCNCCCAAGGAGGTGCCCGGGGACCCCTCGGGTGTCTCTCGGCCGGCCACTCCCCCAGCTTGGCACCGGGCTCCGTTGCCCCCTCGTTGCTGGTGGTGTAGACAGAATCGGCTGTTTCCGTACAGCTCCTTTCCCTGAGAGGGTACTGCCGGGTACCCGTGGCGTGCGTACATCAGTGTGTGTGTCTTGATGTCTGCCTGTGTGTGCTCAGCAGATACAGAAGGACTTTGAAGCCAAAATACTTTAATATTTGGGAGTGGGTTGTACGGGAGGAAGCTGTTTTTCATGACTCTGAATCTTGAAAGGTGTTTTATGACAAGGATAAGAAACCATCTGATACTGGCCGGATTTTGCCAAGGTGTAAGCGGTCTAAATTGCGCTTGCCTTTTGTCTCTAGTTTCTTTGTCACCTGCCATGTAGTATCTTCCGCAGAACGATTGGCCTCCTAGAGGTTTCAGTTAAGGTTTATTACACAGGAAAGCTTTTAAAGTCAGTGACAAATCACAGTGAAGATATTACTCTTTCTGTTTGGTGGAGGTTTCTCTTTTAGAAATGTGCTCCAGCTTTCTGGCTCCTTCACAGCTTGCCTACATAAGGGTCACCTACATAACTGCCTGTTCCTGTGTATGCTGAGATGTTAGCAGCTTCAGTGGCGTTTTGGAGATCACTGCAGGTGCTGGGTGACCGGGGCAGTTTGGTACAGTAGCAGTTGCACAAGTATTCTCTGGAGATAAGGAAGGAATGTTGCTCAAAGTGTTTGTTTTAATGTAAAAACGCAATTAAAATATCCTGGATCTGACATTCTCTCTGACACTCCTTTTTGACTGGGGATTACTTATGTTTCTTCAGTAAATAGGAACCATAACATTTTGTATTCTGAATTCAGCTGCCAGTAACTATTTAAACAAAATTTAAACACATGAAATGACTACAGCAACTTCTGGCAGATTGTATTGGTTGGGTCTGTACCCACGGGTAAGATGTGAATGTCTGGAGAATCGTTTGCAAATTCCATAAACTGTATTTGGAAATCCTCCTCTTGACTCCCCACAGGAAAAGGCAGTGATGAACTGCAGTCCAGGCCGTGTTCTGACTGCCAATGTGTGCTGTAGTTAGTTCAGACTCTGTACAGATGTATGTACTGCTTGATCTGTAGACAAGTAAGCCATAATGATTTAATTTAATTTATAAAAAAAATAAATCTAAATTCCATTCTGCATTCTAACTAAATTTATCGAAACTTAAATGGCATCAGGCCCTTGAAATGAAATAAATGGTATGAAAGTCTAGACTATAATTTACAGAGCAAAATGCTACTCTGAATTTTGGCTTGCTTATTAAATAGAGGGCAAAGAGGCATTTCTGTTAAAAGGGACAGTGATCTTAAAACAGTTGTCTAGCTGAACATCATCCTCTTGAGTCTTTATGCTGTTGTACCAATGATACTTTAAAAAAAAATAAATTAAAAAACCGAAGTGTTAAGTGGGTCACTTCTTACTCAAAAAAGCTGGATCCTTGGTATTTCATTATCTCTGTTATTATCCACTGTCCTGGTTCTGTGTGTTAGTTGGGCTGGTGGGTAATCTGTGAGCACTGCTTGGTTCTTAACTTCATTTTCAAAGTTTTAAGAAAGGTCTGCAAATTAAATCTGTTTTGTTTCTAGACAATGCAGCTCCTTGGTGATCACAACTTTGGCAGTGAGCTGGTTTCATAATCTGGAATTACTGTCTGCCTGCTGCACACCAACAGCTGTGAAGCTCAGAGTTGTGCTCCTGTGTAACATCTTGATGCTGTTGTTGCTGATGGAGAGAAATAGGACTTGGTAGCTCACTTGGTGGCAAATTTTTCAGAAGAAAAACTTTCCAGGGATCTGGATTATTTTTACCATGGACTCCTCCGTCCAGCAGGACACTCACTTGGAGAACAGAAGCAGTAATGGAGCCCCTAGCAGCTCTGAAGAACTTCTGGATTGTAAAACGGAGTCAGACTTGCCAGTTACAACAGAGGAAACTATCAGTAAGTTACTCTGTATGTTCTGAACCACTTCCTAGTCTTCTATCCAGGCTTCTCAACACCTACCAATTTAGTTGTTCAGGTGATGCTGAAGGTCTTTCTTCCTTGAGGTTGTGAATTTTTTATTGTACAGCAGTTCTAAGCAAGTTCGTTGAAGGCAATGGCTCTGTGTACCATAAAACTGTCTTTTGTTTTAAAACTTACTCTTTCAAAGCAAAACCAAACTTAAGAACTACTGGCTCAGTTGACTATGTGCAGCTCAGAGTGTTATTCTGTCATGTGATAGTGTTTCCAAGAGTATATATCTGAAATTCACTAGAACTAGTAGTTCTGAAATGGTTGTGGTGTAACCTCATGACTTTATTCTGGCAAAAGAAATTTTCCTAAGAAGTTAAATTGATTAGGCAGAGATTAAAATGCACTCAAAGTTTCTCTAAAGTACCCTTTATAGAAGAGTGATGCCAGCATGTACTCCCCAAATTATCTCAAGATAACTTTTATATGTAGACAGGCTCTATAATAAAATAACCATGCAGCTGTTTACAAGAAACTTAAGAGTGTGCTGGTATGAGTAGATTATAGAATCAAACTTAGGTTGGAAGGGACCTCTGTGGGTTGTCTAGTCCAGTGTCATGCACAGAGCAGACCTAGCTTTGAAGTTAAAATTAGGTTGCTCTGGGCCTTGTCCTGTTGAATTATGAATATCTCCGGAGAGGGAGATTCAGCAGCCTCTCTGCCCATTTCAACATTTAACTGCTTTCATTGTGACAACCTTTTCCATGTTTTGAATTGAAATCTCCATATTTCCACTACAGGTATCCAAGGATATGTATATAAGTATATATAAGGTATATAAGGATACAGCAGATGGGTGGAGGGGGTTATGGGTGTTGGTAGGTAGACAAACGTGTGCAGGTCCTCACGTAAAAGGGAGGTGATCATGTGATGAAGTTGCTAGCCTTCTGCCCTACCTTGCACTACATACCTGACATCTTGTCACAGGCGAGGTGGTGTAGGCCTGAGACTTTATTTGCATTTCTTACATTGCCTGCTACCAGACTGGCAGAGTGTAGTTATATGATGATTCATTCATCTTTTATGAAGTTGGAGATAACACTTCCCTGTTTTCTCCTGTGTTGGACATCATCCAAACAATTGAATTGTGGCTTACAAATAGGTGATGTGTCTTTCTACTGTTTTCAATCTAAATGCATCTCCTTCCCCACTGTTGTAAAAAGACCACAGTTGTGTTGACACTACTGAGATGATACTACTTTAGTTCAAGGCAGCATTTAGATTCTGAGTGTCTCATGACCTCAGGAGGTTGCCAGGAACCTCTCCCCTTCAGAATTTAGCTCCAGCATTTCTTTTGTATATGTATACCACTCACAGCTGTGAAGATAAAAATGTAAATAAAGTATAAACCTGATGCAGTAATAACTGCAATTTCTGACAGATGGGAAGAAACAATATTTCTCAGTGTGCAAGGTATCTTCCTACTTTTGGCTTCTTGTGGTTAAGAAGCATTTTAGAACTAAAATATTGAAAAACAAAAAAAGAACTTTTTTAAAGTCAGGGCTATTTCAGTATCCTGCTCATTTGAGAGCTATAATAATAAATTTAAAATTAGTAACACAGTTTTGTTTCACCAGCAGTTTCATAAGTGTAAGTAGTACCACGCTGAGTGAAGTAGAAACGTGAGAAATCCTCTGAAGTGTTGAACTGGTTTTGAAGATATTTTTTTCTGTTGGAAATGCAAAATCAGGTATTAGTAATAGATAGAATTGGTATTGAAGTGGTTCTTGAATTACCTTTTAGTTGGTATATTTAGTATTTTGACACATGTGAGCTTTGCTGCTTTTGATAAACACTCAGTATGACACACATCACGTTACATACACTTGATGTTTCATGCTTCTAAACCAAACAAGATTTTAAGACCTCTGTGAGGTTTTTGAGGATCCTTTATGATCACTTTTGAGCTCCTGCTTGAAGGCAACGTACTAAAGCAAATGAAAGGTATTTTTCCTGGTCTTTTAAAATGAAGAATCAAAAGTCTTTTATAAAATTCCTCCTGCCAGTTGTTGTGATTAGTGATTTCTGTATTCTTACAGTCTAAAGGCCATAGTGGTAGCATTGTATTTGGGTGGAAATGTAAAGATAAATGGGGTGGCTCACGGTGTAGCTCAGTGAAACTTTCTTTTCCAGCTCCCAGTATTGACAACAAGGAAGTGCCAAATGAAGAGGGAAGTCTGGTGATACACAGCAAAGTGGACACCTGCCAGGATGGGCCAGAGTTGCTTTTCCCTGATTCTCCTGTATGTTTTGACCCCACCAGCAGTGCTCAGGGTCAAGAGTCGTCCCCAGGTGTGACTGGTTTCCATGACAGCCTAAGGAAGTCTCAGGGAACTAGTGCTGAGGGCATAGTTCTTAGGAAAGAAGCTTTGCAGTCTCTCAAACTAAGTCTTCCCATGCAAGAAACTGAATTGTGTAAGCATCTGTTTACGATGGTGCCCCTGCTTTCTCTTGCTACATAAAGCTTTTTACTCTGAGCCTGGCTCTAGAATCCTGTAACATCATTTAAGCTTGGACTAAACTTCATTTCTGCAGTAAGCTTTTACTTTGTACTACAATTAATTTTCTTTCAGTAAACCACCCTCTGCTGCAGCTAAGACACATGACTTATGGTTTAAAAATTGTTCTTATGCTGGAGGGGGATTTATGCTTTCTGGGGCTCAAGCTATTCTAATCTTGATTGTTAGGAGTGACAGGGGACATTAAAAAAAAAAAAAGAGTATATCAGAACCAGGTGATTTTAAGCTAAGTAATAAAGGGAAGGAGGGAAGAGCAATAAAGGGGAGAGAGAGAAGGGGGAAACCATTATATTAAGATGTCTAATACTGCAGGAGTTTTCTGAAATAATGTTTTTTTAAAAGCCTCGCTATGGGAAAGAATAAATCAACAAAAAGAAAGAAAACCTATCTAGGAAACATCTTTCTCTAACCTGCTCAGAATGAGTGGACTTTTATAATTTCAGTACTGTCAGAATTGCAGGACAGATGAGATTAAATTACAGCAGTAGTTTTGTTCTTCCTGTGTAATCTTGTCATATATATGTGGAGGAACTACAGCATTTGCAATCTGAGCAGTGGAAATACACAGACTTTAACAATGCTTACACAAGGATATATTAGGAGAGGTTGTTCTGAAGTGCATGCCAGTGGGCTTTCCTTGCATTCCTTGCTTAAGCATGAAGCATGTTGCTGATGGTAGAAGGGGCTCTATTGTTTTGTATCAGATTTACATGTGTTGGAGTTTTCTGTTTGACTGTAAAGGTACCTTTCACTTTCAGGCTCAGTAGAGTCTTCACTCCCACTGGAGAAAGAAGAACAAATAAGACTTCAAGCAAGAAGACGGCTGGAAGAACAACTGAAACAATATAGAGTGAAGAGACATCAAGAAAGAGTGAGTACTGTCCAACAGATCTTCTAGATTCAGTGTGATGTTGAAAAGCTTGAAAACTTGGTCATTTCTGTGCTCTAAATTGCTCTTTTCACTGCTTTAAACATTGAGTATTTTTCTTAAAGGTGAGAAAGCATCTTTTTCTTCTGGACATGCAAAACTTGTTTCTGTGTTACCTCATTGGTATCACAGCGTTTTGGGCTACTTAAAATAAGGGGGGGAAAAGCCAAACCTATATGTTAACTGAATTTTTTAGTTAATATTTTTTAGTTAGCTTTTGAAGGCTACCTTGATCATTTTTTGAGTCTTGATAGGGTTAACTGCTGATGTGATTTACCTTGTTTATGCAATTATGTATGTATTTAAATGGTAGTATGACAGCTTAGAGATTTGTTTATTAAATTATACAATAAAATAAGTCTTTGATGCTGGTTCAAATATGACATTCTGGAATTTATTGTTGACTCTGCTTCTTTCAGTCTAATCAGTCTACATCCAAAAACCGGCCCTCCAGCACCCTAGATCCTGAGCTGATGTTAAATCCAGAAATCTTGCCAAGAGCTAGCACTGTAGCAATGACAAAAGAATACTCCTTTTTACGGACCAGTGTCCCCAGGGGGCCAAAAGTGGGTAGCTTAGGACTTCCAGCGTCCTCAAAGGAGAGAAGAAGTCTAAAATCTAAGCCCGGTAAGATCCGATCCTTGGCTGACTACAGAACTGAAGATTCAGGCTCTGGAAGTGCTCCTGGGAATTTGGTGGCTACTGATTTACCTGGAGGGACTCTGAAGCAAAGCAGAAGTGGCCCGACATCAGTTGTTTCTGAGATCAGTCTGCCCTCTGACACGGATGATCGACTAGAGAATTCCTCTTTGGCAGGAGACAGTTTTTCGGAGATTGACGGGAGTGAAGTGGGAATGAGGCTGGATGGAAATGAGAGTGACAGCTCTACTTACAGCAGTGTGTCAGGAAGAGGGCTGTGTAACAGTTTACAGAATGCAGAAGGCAAGCAGGGTATTCCATATACAATAAATGGTCAGAAGATACATCCTGAAGCAATGGGGCAGTTTCCTTCCATCAGTGATGTGCTCCAGGCTGCGGCAGTGGAGCGTCAAGCCCAGGAGCAGGAAGTTAATGGGGAGGTACGGAGCAGGAGAGACAGCATTTCCAGCAGGTAAGAAAGATCACTGTACAGGGAGGCCATTTTCAGGCACTGTACTTCCTTGGAATAGGCTGTCTATGACTCTTAGTTACTAGCTTTGGATCCAGTTTTATCTTACTAATTCTTAAAGAACATAAAAGTACAACTTGAGCACCTACTTATTAAGTATATCTTTAGAGAATGATATCTTGCCACTGACTGTGCTGTAAATGTTCTGCTAGCAGATGCTTCTATCTGTATCTGCTTGTGAAGCAGGCAGATGTTCACTCAATCATTGATGAGGCACTGGTCTTCAAAGTCTGAAAGTATAAACCTAACTGATTCATTAATATTTATTGTCATCCTTTTTCTGATCTGTAAACATACCTTTCAGACCTCAGATAGTTATGAAATGTCAAGAGTCTTGTCCTAAATACTATTACCCTCTTTAGCCATTTAAAATGAGATTTACTCAAGCTTGCAAACTTAGGTGTATACAGTATGTATTGAACTGTGATGCAGCAAGTGGATTGCTGGTGAAACCCGTAATAGTGCCGTTGTGTTTATCAGTTGTCTGCAGGTGCATATTTAATACATGCTGATTTTGAAATTACCTTTTTCTTTCATATTTTGAAAAAAGTGTAATGCCTCAAAATGTTAAGGTAAACTCAACTGCTGACAATTATTCCAACTTTGACTTAATTCTCACAGTAATGAGCAAGAGTAGCTCTTCCCCTTTTTCTCTAGACTCCTTGGCTGTCTGTAAAGGAAGGAGCATAAGGAATCTCTTACACCAAATACCTCTTCTTCCTTCTTTTGCAGCAGCTGTTGATACTTCTCTGTCACTTTCACATTAAATCAGACAACTGCAGACAGTAGTTGCAGAGGTTTTGAGTTCTCGTGTCTGTTTGTCTGCATATAAAGGCATATGAATATAATGAAACCAACCACTGCATTTCTGTAAAATAACAGGCATGGGTGCTACACTAGATTCTAGTTGCTGCAACTACAGGAAACTAATGTATAAAACCATAGTGTCAATATAATTTATCTCTTTGGTTGGTACTGAATGTGGTTTCACTGTGTTCTGTGGGTCCATCCTAAAGCCAGAAAAATTGTCCTAAATTTTAGGTCATGTATGAAGTCTGAGTACCCTCTTAATTTCATCTTCACTTTTCTTCACTGAGGTGGCTGCTGTGTTCTAACCCTCTGACTGTGTATGTGATGTCTCTGCAGTCTTTCTATGGGAAGCTCTGTCGCAGGAACTCATGACGAAATGTTGCAGGTTCTGAAGGAGAAGATGAGACTTGAAGGGCAGCTAGAAGCACTCTCAGTAGAAGCTAATCAGGTAGACAATTAATTTGAATTTCTGTATTTAGCAAATCATATTAAAATGTTAACTAATTTCTACCCATTACTTGTGGGAATCACGTTTTGTGAAGACACTGTTGACTAAGGTTATACCTTGCTTTCCAAATGTATAAAACTTTACAACTTACTTTACTAGGATGTTGAAGAGGATAAATTTGAAGTCTGTAAGGTTTTCAAAGTCTTTAATTTTTAATTAAAAAAAGTAAAATGCAAAGAGAGGTGATAAATCCAGAGTAATACAAGCAATGTCTGTCTAGCTGTATTTTCTCTTTGTATTGATTGATAGTATGACACATGTAATAGAAAACATTCTTCCTTAAGGTGTGGAAACACGTGTCTCATTAAAAATCCTGACATGACACTGTATGTCCTGTCTGTGCTTTCTTCTCTATTTTCTTTCACTATTTTAAATACCTGCTAGGTGAGATGTAAAAGTTAAATTAAAAAGTATCTTTTTACAAGCAAGTGGTCTTTGCCTTAGCAAGGCTGTTTTTCTGGTCATCTTCTTAAGTCAGACATTAGTGTATTTTCTCTTAAGAGTTAACATATTTTGATTTTTGGGACACATTCAGGCTCTCAAGGAGAAGACTGAGCTACAAGCCCAGCTTGCAGCTTTGAACATGAAGCTTCAGGCACAGATGGAACACAGCCAAAACAGCCAGCAGAAGCAGGAATCTCTGAGTTCAGAAGTGGCCACATTAAAGCAGTCTTGCTGGGATCTGGAACGAGCAATGGCTGATCTGCAAAATACCTTGGAAGCAAAGAATGCTAGTTTGGTTTCTTCAAATAATGACTTGCAGTTAGCAGAGGAACAGTACCAAAGACTCCTGCTGAAAGTGGAAGATATGCAAAAAAATGTTCTCACCAGAGACAGCACAGGTGAGATGATGTAAATGTCAATCTTTAAGATTTATTATTCCATAAAGTATTTTATTTCAACATAATTCTGAAGTCCCCGAGCAAGAAGGAATTTTAATTGGTGTTTCATTGGTGTCATACTAATAAAATGGTCTGAATTTTCATATAATCAGGTTTTATTTTGTGTCACAGAAGTGCCACAATTTGCAGACTGCAAGTGCCAGCCTGGAGAGGGAGGTGTAAATCCATTGTCTAGTAACTGACAGTGACCTCATGTTTTTTTGGAAATTGTACAAATACTGTCTTGTAATGATGACTGCCTGTCAGGATACCTGCTTGCTGATTCTTAATTAGTTCATGTTATCTGCCTCTAAGAAACTTTTCCTAAGGAAGTGATTAATTTATTTTCATTTCATTCTGCTTATGACCTGACCCTTTGGACTCTAGCACTTGCCCTCACTTTTAAAGGAAAAGCCAATCTTTATGTAATTAGGCATACATGGTTTTGTTCAAAAAGAAAGAGGAAAAAAACCCCAAACCCCACAGCAGGCAAAGCTGTGATTACAGCAACATGCCTTGAAAGTGTGTGCTTAAAATAGAACAATGGAGTGTGCTGAAGTCCAGGTTCTTTATTTTTCTTTTTCTAGTTCATGATCTCCGGCAGCAGTTGGCTTCCTTACAGAACCAGCTTCAGAAGGTGCAGTTGGAAAGGACCACACTGACCAATAAGCTGAAGGCATCTGAAACAGAAATCACATCACTCCAGAACGTGCGGCAGTGGTACCAGCAGCAGCTTGTGCTAGCACAGGAGGCCCGGGTCAGGCTGCAGAGTGAGATGGCCAATATACAGGTATTATGATGAACTTCCAGAGAGGAGGATGGAGCATCTGTTCTTTTTCAAGTTAGTTTTATCCAGAGGACATTGTTAAAGGAGCTGGTTTTATCCAGAGGACAAAGGAGCTGGTCTCACTTGTGTATGGAGAGCAGGCTGGGATGGTGTTCTGTTTTTCATCATGTGGTGTTCATACTGAGGCATAAATGTAACTGAAGCACTTGCCTTCTGTAGATTAAGATCTTCACTGCCATGAAAGTTGCAGTTGAGATAAGACACAGATAGATACATAATTTTTTTTTTCTCAGGCTCCTAAATTTGTTGGTCAGATTTTGACTCTTGGTATTAATCTTTGATTTATTTTGTTTTTCTATCCTGCAGGCTGGGCAAATGACCCAAGCAGGTATGTTGGAACATCTCAAACTAGAGAATGTGGCACTCTCTCAGCAGCTGACTGAAACACAGCACAGGTCCATTAAAGAAAAGGAACGTATTGCAGCACAGCTGCAAAATATTGAGGTATGGCTGTAGGTGAATTATGTTCCATGGACATTATGTATTTAGGTTTTGCAAACTCAAAGCTATTCTGGTAGAGTAACATTGGATTGCTATTAATTGATTAGAACGCTGCATTGTAAAAAGAGTAAGTATCTCAGAGCAAATAAATTTACATGACATTATGAACAGTAAGAGGGAGCAAGGCCGTATCTTTCCCATTCCAGGGTGATACTTGCATTTTCAGCTCTGGTATTTGGTTTTAATTGAATTTTAAAGGTAGATGCTAATTTCCTTTGTCCATTCAGGAACTTTAATTAGAAGTTAAACTAAGTCAGTAAATCCTTTCTTAAGTCTGTGAAATTGCCCAGTACTCAGGTGTGTCTTTCCTGCCCTCCAGTAAGAAAAGATAGGTGAAATCTGAAGTGCAGTATGCTCAGTGTTCACTTTCAGAGTACTTAGAACCTTAAATCCCATTGAATTTCAGTGACATTCCTGCATTGGAGTCTCAAAGGGTGGTAAAGCAGCAGGTTACTGGAAGCACTCCATCCCCTAGCAGTTGTGTTAATGGCAGGAATTGCTGTTTCACAGAGTATTGGCATCCAAGGAATCTCTTTTGTTTCAGAATTTTTCCAAACTTCATTTTAATAACAATTCTTTTTCTTTACCTCTTGTTTCATCAAGTTCAGAAGTACATGATGTTATATAAGAGGAATTTTGGTTGTCACAAATGTACAAGAGATTCACTGCTACTCTAAGAGATCCCAAGTATGTGAATGGATGACTTCAGTAAAGCCATGGGGATGTTGAAGGCAGACATCAGAATTATTTTTGCATGTGGCTCTTCTCATGAAACTTTCTTGATAATTTACCTTTCCTTTTCCTCTTCTTTTACCACCACGCTCCCTTCACTGAAATTGGAAAGGTTGATTCCTGGCTTTTTCTGTGCAGGCTGACATGTTAGATCAAGAAGCTGCCTTTGTGCAGATTCAAGAAGCTAAAACCATGGTGGAAGAAGATTTGCAGAGAAAACTGGAGGAGTTTGAGGATGAGAAAGAACATCTTCAGAAAATGGCTGATTCTGCAGCAACATTGGAGCAAGAATTGGAACAGGTAGACTGTTGGGCAACTTCCCAAGGCTTTCATGGGAAATACTTATTTTTTCTGAGAAGGCATTTATGAATAGAAACTGAACTTTAAATGTTTTTAAAAACCTTAAAGATTGCTGCAAAAATTGAAGTGCATATCAAAGTTACTCTGTCCCAGGTGAAAAGGCTCCCTTGATTTTTTTTAACCATCTCAGTAACAGTTCTTCTGCCTTGTAGATGTTGGGTTTCTTTATTTAATACAGTGTTTTATTTTAAGCATGGACAAGAAGCATAGATCCATTTGCTGAGTTATTAGGTAGTCAAGATACTATATACACTTAGAGTGTAATAAATCTGCACTTTGCTACAGAATCTTGCTTTAGCCTACAATATTACAAAGGCAGCATGTTTAGGACTGGAACAAGATGAAGTATGTGATAGCTTAGCACTATATTCCATATAATTATATGGCATTATCATTAATAACGCTGCATTTACCTAGTGTGTATCTATCGTGGACACATTTTTCAAATAAACATTTAGAATGCTATCAAGCTTAATATTTTTGATGTGCCATTCTGGTCAGTGCTTATCCTGTAAGATCACAGATGCTGTGGAAGGCAGTCAGTGCAATGAATAGAGCAAAAATTATAAGTGGCCTTGGAAAGTTACAAAGTATTTTCACCTTCTGTTGTTTTTTCCTAGAAGCTAAGGTATTAGTTAAAATGTTTTATTGTTAGTGAGTGTGTTTCCAAAGATAGCATTAATTTTTCATTAATCTAATCTTAAAATACTTTTCAGGTGAAGTTGACTTTACAGCAGCGAGATCTGCAGCTTGAATCTTTACAGCAAGAACACCTCGACCTAATGAAACAATTTACTCTGATCCAAGAGACATTGCACACCAAAGAACAGTCCCTGGATGACCTGCAAACACAGTATGATGAGCTTACAGCCAGATTAGAAGAATTCCAAAGTGACACTACTTCTAAAGATGACATGATCCAGTATTTGCAGAATGAGAAGATTGTCTTGGAAGTAGCTCTGCAGGCAGCAAAAGCAAACAAAGAACAACTTGATGAAGGAGCAACACACCTTCAAGAAGATACTGAAGTAACATCAGAAATCTTGGAACAACTGAGGCAAGAAATGGCAATCAAGTCAAGCCAGGTAATGAATCCCTAGAGCTGTGCTTTCTTGGTGATCTTTTGAAGATGATAATGGGACTTGTTAGCATTACAAAGAGAAGTATTGAAGAACTATGGAAATAATTTAACATAGGGGGTTTTTTTCTTTTGAAAAAACATCTGGTTTCTTCATGTGATTATCATGCCATCTGGATGCAGCATATATACACTAATGATGCATGCTAAAACTTGAATGGCAGGATAAGGGGACTTTACACATTCCTGGTAATTGACACAAGTTGCTGTGTGGTCACCCGTGTGAATGTATCTCTACATAAAATGTTGTGTTATCTCATAGTGCCATTGAGGTGCCTACTCAGAAGCAGGATTCTCATTAGATTGGGCAATGGGTGCAAGCAGAGCAAAAGATACTGTCACTGCTTGAAATAACACAGAGTATTACATTTGGCATGTAAAGCATGCTTTTTTTCCCTCTGGCAGGTAGAAAATCTGCAACAAGAAAATGCCAGCGTTAAAAAACAGGTTCAGAAAGTGAAGGAACAATTTCTGCAGCAGAAGGTAAGCAAAAGCTAATTATTTCAAAGAAATAAAACCAAGGAATATACCTTTGTGAGGGCACTTGAATTTTCTTTATCAAATTTTGTGATATTATTACACAGTTCCCGTATTTTTTTACTGCTGATTTTTTATCCATAATTAACCAACCAACCAATATATGTTTTTGTTGGACTTCAGGGAGTTTGCAAAGAGTTCAGTCATATAAAATCTGTCTCCAGTTTGTTGATGCTAGGTTTGCTTTGGCAGAAGCACTCATGGCAGTATTCAAGTGTCCTCAGTTTCTTCCAGCTTTAAAAAGTGATTATGGCTTCAGTAATTAGATTGAAAATAAATGCTTTATTCTTATTTTGTGAACTGCTGATATATGAGTAATTGATATCTGAACTTACATAAAAATCTTTGAACCAGAGTAAAAATGTTACAGGAGATGATGCTGGTTTGATTTTTTTGACAGCTTCTCTACCCCCAAACTAAAAGACTATCAATTAATACTTTGTACTAAATTACTTTTAAGTTTTGTAACAGAGGGGACATTGTAACAGTTGTAACAGTTTTAACAGTTTTGTAACAGAGGGGACATTGTTCTCTTGAAACTCTTCTGTCCAAGGTAATGGTGGAAGCTTATCGAAGAGATGCAAGTTCAAAGGATCAGCTGATCAGCGAACTGAAAGCGACAAAGAAGCGGTTGGACTCGGAAGTGAAAGAGTTAAAACGTGAGCTACAGCAAATTCAAGTTGAAAAACAGTCACTTGAATCTGAACATTCAAAACTACAGAAGGAAGTATCCCAGGTTCACCAGCAGATGGTGGAAATAGAAAGTCATCTTCAGTCAGTGCAGAAGGAACGGGATGATATGGAAACACGCCTACAGGTATGGAAGGTGTTAAACTTTGGACTTTGTTATATCCAGGATGTGTTGCTATTTCTATTAACTTTGGAAATGAAGAGAATGACCACCAGCAAGTTAAGTTTTTTGGTTACGTATCTCCTATTGTTTAAAGATTTGAGCATATACCTATCAGCATTCTGTAAATACTGCTTATTAACATCTCATGTAAGTAATGGTAGTGTGTGAAGCACATGACAGGAGTGAGAGAGGTGTGATGTGGAAGCTGTTTGCTTGGTCCCAAAGTGAACTCCATTTGAGAGCAAAGACCAAACTAGAAATCAGTTCATACATGTTATGGTGGTGGCTACAGAGGGAGGAAACAAAGAAGGAAAAGGGAAAGAGAAAGGAGATAAAATAGCTTGGAACAGTTTATATTCAGAGATTGAAGCAATTTTGGAATTTTGTGCTTATTCTTTCATAATCCAAGATAGAGCAAACATGCTTTTGTTCTTATTCTCATGGATGCTTTTTTCCTTCCTACTAAGTCCTTGCAGTTTGATAAGGAACAAATGGCATCTCTTGCTGAGGCAAATCAGGCATTGAAACAACAAGTAGAACAAATGCAAGAGGAAGCAAAAAAGTAAGTGTTCGTTTAGCACAGACAAAAGAAATACAGTATATGTTTTTCATAATAACATCTTTAGCCTTTTCCTCTTTCCTGGTCTCAGACTAGGAGGGAGTCAGCCATAACCACGGCAGTGTTGGTTGCATGCTACACAAGCTTCTCTGATTCACTTACTCTTTTAAAAATTCTCTGCCATAAAATACATACTGATGCTAATCCTTATTACCATTCACTGAATTTTAGCCTTGTCTGGCTAAAATGTTGGCATTAATAGGAAGCTTTTTTTTTTTAACCCCACTGCTGATCACAGGATTTTTACAATGGTGACATATCTACCAAGGATCTCAGTTTAGATTGGATTTTTACTGTAAATTCTGTGTTATTTTTAGAGTAGTATATATTCTTCGCACTGGAGTTTTAATAATTCTGGCAAAGACCCCTACTATAGATATAGTCTTACCTCTTTCACAAGTGGTAAATTTTTCACCATGAGGATGGTCAAACATTGGAATGGTCTCCCAGGGGAAGTGGCAGATGCCCCCACTTTGGACAGTTTTAAGTCTGAGCTTGACAGGGTGCTGAGAAATGGATGTTGTTTTCTGTCATGTTAAAAATTAATATTTTAGTGCTGTTTTCTGGCAGTTCTTGATTTTACATGGCATTTTCTTTTTCATTTCACTCCAGGGCCATTACTGAGCAGAAACAGAAAATGAAGCGTCTAGGGTCAGATCTGACGAGTGCTCAGAAAGAGATGAAAGCAAAACATAAAGCTTATGAGAATGCAGTTGGCATCCTTAGTCGTCGGCTGCAGGAATCTCTTGCTGGAAAGGAATCTGCTGAAGCAGAGTTGAACAAACTAAAAGCACAGATCACTGATGGTGGAAACAACCAGATTGCTCAAGTACGCAGATGTTTTTTCACATTGTTGGTAGAAAGCTAGAACTATCTTGTTACTAAATAGAAGCCTTGAAATACTCTTTTACACTGACAATATTTGGAATATAAAGCTAGATAAAAACAGGGTGCCAGTGTTCTCAGTACTGAGAATTTTCTTAACTACATTTGAGAAAGGTTGTTTATCAGGCTTTGTTTTGGTTGTGGGTTTTTGTTTTTAAAAATTTTATTTATGTCTGTCTGGTTACCAGTTGTAATGCAAGCCAAGAGGATGTATCAGGATTGGTGCTAGATTTCATGATTTTTTTTTTTATTTTTTTTTCATTGTTCATTTGCTTCCTAGGTTTTTTTTCTCATTGACAGATTAATCTTTTTCAGGGTAGACAGAACTTATATGTGTTATGCCTGTGATAAGAAAATTAATTTACTGTAGGAAGGTCCAATTCCTTGCACCACTGGAGTAAGATGTCAAATACACTAACAGCAGTAGCTGGGTGTAAGGGTGGAAAGCACTGACCATGAGCAAGACCTTTACAAGAAGCACTAGAACCTCATTTAATATTTGCTAGAGAAGTTGACTTTTTAACAAAAACAAAATTACTCCTGTAGAGGGATGGTATTTTAGTCATGCTTGTGATTCCTTTGTTTTAGGAAAGGATTCAGGCTCTGGAGACTGAATTGCAAGCTGTCAGCAGCAGTAAGTTGATGCTGGAAAAAGAGCTGCAAGAAGTGATTTCACTTACCAGCCAGGAGCTTGAAGAATACAGAGAGAAAGTGCTGGAACTTGAGGACGAGGTGATTGTCACTTTTTAATATTGTCACCTTCCTATCTACTATGCAAATAAAACCAAAGTACTATAATACTTTTATTGCAATAGTGCAGGAAATCAGAATCTTAGGTGGGAAATATTGTGTCAGTTATACTTGCTAATTTTGGTGCTCTGTGCTTGTTCTTTGTGGTTTCATGAATCATTATCACATAGGAGAAAAAAGGATGAAAGCAAAAAGTAGTTCCTGTATGAGATACCAGCTGTGTCTGGTCATAAGATGGTGAGGATGCATGAATCATAATTTTTTTTTAAGTCTTTGGAGTCATGAATGCTTGGTGATTTTGGAGGGCAGGGTGGTGGTCTTCAGTTGTAGAGTTGCACAAATTATATTATCAACTACCCTTGATCTGCACCTGAACAGTACTTCTGCATTGTGCTCTCTGGCAAACAATTCAGTTTTCCAAAAAGAAATAATACTAAAGTGAACTTATTTTGAACTGTTCATTGAAAAATGAAATATTAAAAAAAAAGAAAAAAATCCCTCTCTTGGAAGGCAAGAGGTTTAATGAATTTAGTTCACAACTTTTTTTGTGGTAGTAATCTGGAGTTGTTTGGTTTTTTTCTTTGGCTACAGCTTCAGGAATCTCGAGGCTTCAGGAGGAAGATAAAACGTCTGGAAGAAACTAATAAGAAGTTGGCCCTTGAACTGGAACATGAACGTGGAAAACTCACAGGTCTTAGTCAGTCCAATGCTGCATTGCGGGAGCACAACAATATCCTGGAAACAGCATTAGCAAAAAGAGAGGCAGACTTGGTACAACTGAATCTACAGGTATTCAACCTTTTGCTGTAGTATCTTCAGAAATTTCAGTTGAAATTTCTGATAATGGGATATGAACACCTTCAATCATATGATACAAAATTGGTGCATCTTCTCCAAATATGGGTCCTCTGTGTGTTCTGCACTAAAAAGAGCTGTTTCTTTTGTAAAAAAAACAGATCACACTAAAATGTTTGCAATAGTGGAAGTGTGGCTCATTTAAGTTAGTTGGAACACACAAACTGTTATATATGGATTCACTGAGATACACAGTTTTTGAGATACACAATTTTTATTTCTGGAGTATAAGCAAATGGTAATATAGCCAGTGAGCTACCAGTTAACCTTAGCTACCTTTAAGGTTGAAGAATAGCATGAGGAAAGAGTTACCAGTGAACAAGAGAGAAGTTTTGCAGTCCCTGAATTGGCTTGTGTTGTTATATCCTCTGCTGGCATCTCTGGTCTTGCAGTGAACCCACACAAAATGCACTTTTGTTTTTGTGATGTGATACAGGTTCAGGCAGTCCTAAAGCGGAAAGAGGAAGAGGATCAGCAAATGCAACAACTTATTCAAGCTTTACAGGCTTCCTTAGAGAAAGAAAAGTTAAAAGTTAAAGACCTTAAGAAGCAGGTAATGGCTTATCTTTTTGTTTACTTGAAAGGTGATTTACATGTAAAGAATTTGAAAAGTAACTTGAAACAAAATCTGTGCTTTATAACATACTGCTTCCTGCCAGGGTCTGTGTCATGGTGGCCAGTGGCTGACAGATCAGTTGTCTGTTGTGGTCAGTGTTAAGCACAGTCATTAACTACCCAGAAAGTTCCATGATGACTGGGACATACCCTGAAGGGATGATGCTTCCTCCAAAAGTTCACACTGAAAATGTAGTCTGGCAAACTTCCTTCTGTTATATATAGTTAATATCTGCCATTAATAGGGATAACAACACTAATAATAAGACTAAGACAAAAAGAGAAGTGTTAACAGCTGCACAGCTTCCTTCTTGATATTTTTGTTTTTACTCCTTTAGTCTGTTTCCCTTTATGATTCACCTACAATGATAAACCAGGAAAAAATGCCTTTTTTTCCTTGTAGGAAGCAGCAGCCAAGGCGGATGCAGCACATAACCGCCGTCATTACAAAGCTGCTGTGCTTGAGCTCAGTGAAATAAAGAAAGAGCTACATGCCAAAGAACTGCTTGTCCAAGCCCTGCAGGTTGAAGTGGACAAACTTCAGTAAGTAAATGTTCGAGTTCTTAGAGAATAGTAAATAAAGCAAATCCTCTGAAAAAGCTGTACATTAGGGAATTTTTGTTGTTGACACTCTGGAGTAGATTATGTTGAAATGTGTCCCAGCTTAGCTTGGCCATAACATGCATGCATCTCTCTAGGAGACTGCTTACATTTTTCTGTCTCCATAATTCAGTTACACCTGAAGTGTACTGTATTTAGGCTTCACCATCATCTTTTTTTACAGTTTCAACACAGATTTCTACTATTTCATGTTGCTAGTAACGACGAACACTTCACTTATATCCTGTTATTCTTCTGTTTTTCACATCCCTGTAGAACTACATGGAGAATGAATTTGATTTGATTTGAATATATTTCAAAATATATTCCAGTTCAGATTGTTTTGTTGTATGGCATATATTTTCTTGTAACAAATTATCAGACCTACATGAGACTAGATATAAGGCTAACACTGTTCTTCCTGAAACAAAAGCAAAATTGCTGACAGGGTTTGGGGTTTTTTTTGTGCTTTTGTTTGTTTGTTTTTTACTGCAAAGTCTGTAGGTTTTAACTGGACTATTACCAGTTTTCAGGGAATTGGGGGGTGATATTTAATGATATGTTCATGCATCTGTCTCCATATCAAATCTTTTCTTGATTTAACTCTTTCTGAATGTGTGGGCAAAGCCTTCAGTCAAAGCTATAACTAAGCATATTCCATGCACTATCATGTCATTTATGGTTTCATAGCTAACCCAGTGAAGTACTTGTTTTTAATAACTGCTGTGTTTGTTAATCCTTCTGTGCAGGGTAGAGGATGAAAAACATTCCCAGGAGGTATCACAGTTCCAGCAAGAGCTGGCAGAAGCCAGGTCTCAGCTCCAACTTCTGCAGAAGAACCTGGATGACAAGCTTAGTGAACAGCCTGTAGTAAGCCAGGAGGTAAAAACTGCACATTTACTGTATTTATCCTTATTTATAATGCATTGTATTACTTCATTTGTCTTTAATGCTGCATTTTTAATGATGTTTTGCTGAGTTTTCAGAGACCCAGGAAGGGTTCATGACACATAATAATATGTTTCAGATTTTGTGGTTGATTGCACCCATAGGTAATCCTAAAGATACTTTTTTTTTCCTCCTCCCCTCCCTCTGTAGGTGGAAGACCTCAAGTGGGAAGTAGAAAGAAAAGAAAGAGAAATTGAAACCCTTAAGCAGCAGTTGGATATGAGTGAACAGCGCAGCTACAAGGAGTTAGAAGGGATACAGGTTGTCTTGCAGGTATTTCATCTATCTGTGGAGATTCTGATGGATGACTACTGATATTTTTTAATCTAATTTCTGGTTTTCTTCAAGGGCAAATTGGGTTCAAATAGCAGTGTTAGGTGTTGTTTCTTTTTCAAGTTTCCCCTGCAAATGGAAAAAAACCCACCAAAATACATTTGTTGGATGGAATTTTTATACCATCTCCCTATAACATGTTGATTCTCTCTTTTCCCATTTAGAATATCAAGACTGAGTTGGAAGCTGTGAGGGAAGACCTGTCAGTGACTCGGAAGGATAAGTTTATGCTGCAGGCTAAAGTGACTGAACTGAAAAATAGCATGAAGTCACTGCTGCAGCAGAACCAGCAACTGAAGTTGGACCTGAAGCATGGGAAGATGAAGAAGGTATTTAAATAGGAGGAATACATGTTTTAGGGTACTAGAAAATGCTCTACTAATGTTCTTAAAGTACCAGAAAATAGACAGCTGCTGTAAACCTGGTGAAAACTCTGAACTGAAATGCTTTGTACTTAACTGCAGAGGCAACCAGGTAAAGACAATCAGGTGTTGCCCATCACCAGGAGGAAGGCGTGAGCTCCTGTTCAGCCACCTGTGCCCAATTAGGGTTGGCCCCAACTGCACATGAGCAGAATTGGGGGACCAATAACAGGTGAGCTGCCAAACCCATGGGGGGGCTCACTGCTGACCAGCCTGAGGAAGAGGATAGTTGACTCCAGAGCATTAGCACTGAGATAGACTGACTGATTCTAAGGGCAACTTTTGGAGTGCTGTCCTTGCACCTTGGCAAGAACACCTACTGGACCCCAAAACACTGTGGTCCAGGAAAGGATTGTCTGCACCACTTGCTGTTTACTTACGAGCATGACTAGAAGACAAGATTAGATTAGGTCTCATTATGACCCATGAAACTTTACCTGAATGTTCTTCTGATTCCTGCTCTGTTATGTAGATATATACCAGTTGTGCAATGTGAGACTCTTTCTATGTGGCAAAAATTACACCGATGAAAAGAAATATTTCTGACTTTTTTCCTTTAACTAGAGGAAGGAACTGAAAGGAGAGAATAACTCTTCTAATCCTGTGACTCCAGTCAAGATTCCAGATTGTCCAGTGCCTGCTGCCTTATTGGAAGAACTATTGAAACCATCAACAGCTGTGAGCAAGGAGCCTTTAAAAAATTTGAACAGCTGTCTCCAGCAATTAAAGTATGTCCTGTTGTTTTCAACCATATTAAATAATCTTAAAAATGTTTCCAAGAAACTACATGCCAGCCTACGGAAAAAAGGATTTGCATAATGAATTATTTTCCTCTTATTGTAACTATATATAGGGCAGTAGGTTGTTCTGGCACTGTAAGTGCTTGATTATATCATAGAGAAAGAAGCTTTTACAATAAATTAGACAAAATGTCCATCCAAAATTGTACACAGCAGAACAAACAAAAAACAACTGTACATAGTTGCTTTTTCTGGAGGAAAAGCTGGTGTTTCTCTCACCACAGCAGCAGAAAGGCTGCTCACAATAGGAGCAGTATGTGGTTAAGAAATCTCTACAGAGGAAGTTCACTCTGCCAAAAATGTGTTTACAAACTTTCCTTTATGAGGTTGCACATGAGCAGGAAAACCACAACTTCAGGAAGAGTAGGGAATTTAGGTTATTAGAACAGAGCTGCTACTAACACTGCATTCATCAGGTTGTAATCACTGAGTGCCTTTACTGAGTGAAGAGTGCTGCATCACCCCTGGCAATGTGTGTGCAGCAAGGGAGCTGCTGCACTGTGGGCCTTTATGTTTGAATTAAGCCTGTTGTATTAGTTTTACTCTCAAATTCATGAAAAATGAATCCTAAGTTTCTTGTAGACTTCTTGTGTACAGCTATAGCTTAGATAGTCTTTAAAGAGATTATAAAAAATCAGAAAAGTAATTTTCCTGTCTTGCATTTAGCTTTCTGCTTGTTAATGGTTGCTTTTGTGTTCTCAATACTTCCCAAAGGCAGGAGATGGACAGCCTGCAGCGTCAGATGGAGGAACACACCATTACAGTACATGAATCAATGTCTTCATGGACTCAGATTGAGGGGCAGCTAATGGACCTTACCTCTGCCAGTCCTGCAAATGCATCAGAACAGCTGGAGGTTCCTACTGTGGATGAAAAGAAACAGAATTGTAGCATCAGTGACAGGGAAGCTGTGACACTATAACCTCCTTATCAGTTGTCTTTCTTCCTATTGCTTTAAGTATGTAAACAAATCTTTATCGAAATTATTTATTTATTTCCTTTTTAAAAATGGTGTTCAGAGTTGTGCTTTTGCCTGTAGAAGCAAAGGGCATGGTATTGAGAAACTGATGTAATGTTAAATGCAGAACACGCTGTTCCAAGGGTTTGTTTGAAACCTTGCCATAATAATTCTGTCATGCTGGGGACTGCCAAGTGGTAAATCTACTTATTTGGGGATTTAGTTAAGAGATTCAGATAAAAGTCTTAAAAAAGGTGAAGAGGAGCATCTGGTTCCAGGTCTGTATTTGTTCAAGCTGTGTGAGTTGTTTGAGGACTGTTACTTTTGTAACATCTGGGTGTTGGTTTTTTTGTTGTTGTTTTGCCTTTTTTTAATTTGAGGGGCAAGAAGGTGTCTGTGTTTTCCCCCATGTTAAGTTGTATCAAAATCACAGGGAAAAATAAGATCTGCTCATGGTCAGCCATTAGCAGTGACTTGAGAACTGGATATTCTAAACATCTGCTCCTATAATCTCTTATTCTTGAAATTCAGATTACAGATATCTGTATGGGAAGAAAAAATTTGTTTGAAGCCATTTTTAATTATGGAGAGGACCTATAGCAAAAGAAACAAGACTGCAGTGCAGACCAGTATGTATCTTTGCCAGGAATGTTTTCTGAAGAGTCAGTTTTTCTCCCACAGTTGCAGGCCAGTAGAGAGCTTTGCTTCAACTGAGTAAACACTTCTTGCACCTTTTTAAGTTCAACTTTTGAAGTAGACACCCTTGAAAAAGGTATATGTGTAAAATATATATATATATATATATATAGGAAAAAAATCATAATTTTCTGACTTTGAATATCTGTTTTAATATACTTATATATTGTAAGTTAATGCTGACATGAGGGTTTTTTGTTACTGGCATTGCTCTAATGTTACATTTAAGTTCACTGTTTTTTGGCATACTGTACAAATGGCTTAGGGAAATTAGCCCTAAAAGCCAGAGCTTTTAGAAATGTAATTATTTTTACTTCAAAAGATGAAATTATAATGCCTATAAAATTATTATTATTTTTATTAGCTTTATCTTCTCCCATGTGCTTCTCCTACTTTTTGCACCCTCTGTTACAAGGTGTCCACCATGAATGGAAATGCTGGTACTGTGGCAGCCCCTCTGCAGAGCACCTTGACCAGGTTATTGCATCCCACTTCAGATTCCTTCACCTTTGGTTCCATTGCTCCATGTGGATTTTCATGCAGCAATAAGCCTGCCCTCTCCTCCTTCAGAAATTCTCTGTGGAGGTATTGTTAATGTGCTAAAGCACAAATCAAAATAAATGTAACAGATAACGTGGAAGAGTTAGTGTAAGCTCATGCACTAACATGTTTTTGTCTTTAAAACATATAGAAAACAGGTTGGTTATACCCATAATGGTTTGGCATTTTAAAAATAATCTAGTAAGTACAAGTAGATGAAGTGGCTGGGGAAAAGAAACAAATTTTAATTAATGTATTTTCCCAAAAAGGCTGTTGCTGCTTTTGGATGAGTTTGGTTGTTGGGTGTGTGTGTAAATTATTGCAGTTTACTTAGCTGTAAGGCAAAAAGTGAGCAAACAAACAAAAAACCCAAACTCATCCATATTTATCCAAAGTCTGAACTCTTCTAATTGCCATTTTAAGCTCTAGTCCAGTTGAGCTTCGTACTTCGTGTCTATTCTGACTGATTTCATGCCACTCACCTATTCTAACTTAAATTTTAGTGGGACCAAAGTCAAGTGATGTGAAAAGTCAAGGTTTTGGAATTGGTGAAGGAAGAAATGCATTAACCTGCTACTAGGTGCCCATCATACAGAATTACCAAACAAATAAAAGAAAAGTCAAAAGCCTTAGACTAGCTTAGACACATTAATGTCTACATATACTGCTGCAGTCTGTTTGGCAGAGTAAATGGTACTGATTATCTCACTGCTGTCATGGTCTTGAAGTTGCCTGTATATTAAGCACGAAGAAGAAAAATGTGCAGTATTGTTAACAAAATTAAAACTACATAATAAATAATATATTTAGTACAGAAAAGTTGCCAAACGTTCAGGATTTTACATAAAAGAACTCCTGTGCAGTATTAATATTGCTGTTCGTTTTAGTAAATGCATTGTCTAAAGAATCCATTCTTTTTTAATCTCGAGTTTGGCAATAGTTGTATGGATAAAGGTTTTATCTGGTACCAAAGAAGCCAGAATTGTTAGGAGCATTAATAGTTTTTCAGAATGTCTGCTCTCCTTTTCATATCAGTAATCATACTGTGTCCTTTTTTCAGAGGAGTGCTGCATTTTCTTAGTAGCTCCTTGTAAAGACATCTGAGCTTGTGCAATCAAATCACCTTAGGTGCATGTTTTTCCTTTTGTAGATGAGGTAGCTGTTGTGAAGTGCTCAGATTAGATTTCTGCATTGACCCACCTGGACACTCCATGTTTTCATTTTTTTGTCAACCGAAGAACCATGCAATTTACTTAAATGAAGGACAGTGAGACTTGAGGATCTGAATTTGTTGAGGTACTAAGTTGGGGAAGTCACTGGGAAGCCTTCTAGAAAGAGCACACAGCATGTCATAAAAGCAAGGCCTTTTGTTTGAAGCTCATCTGTTATGTTTCTTTATTATCCAGATAAATAGTTACTATTTTATGAAAAGGCCTCACACTGAGGATGAGATTGCTCATACAAGGCTCTAGGTCTCCACTAGCTAGGCAACAAAACAAAGTAGTAATGACAACTGCCTCCCCTCTGCCTGTCACAGCACTGCCAAATACATCAGAGGAAAATCAGTGCCTCAGTAACACTGGTGTACTTGTAGAAACTGATACATATTCTCTTCAAGATTTTTTTCTTTTCCTTTTCCAAGTGCTGCAATAGAATGTATTTTCCATGTCTGTTTCTTCAGTGGTAGCTACTATTGAACCAAGTCTTGTTGATGAAGGAGAAATGTGACTGTAATGTGAGAATGTTTCCCAAGTGATGGAAGTTGGTAAATGCTGCAGCATTACTTTCGCAGATGCTGTTGGGTTTTTGAGGACTCTTGAAAAATTGTGCATTTAAAAAACAAAAAAACCAAACACAAACTCCAATAAAAACACAGCAAACTCTACAGTGGAAAAAATGTTAGTTATCGAGTCATTTGTGTTGCTGAAGATTGCGTAATGCTCCATTATATTGTCTTCCAGATTTCTTGGAAATACTTGTGCACTGTATTGGGATCAGCTGAGCCCCTTATCCACTCATGCAATGGGAGGATCTGATCCCATACTATTTATTCAGGCAATATCCTAGCTGAAATCTATGAAAATTGCACATATGTAAAGAATAGAGTAATACCCAGAACTAAAGTCCTAGTGTGCATATTTTCATGGATTACTTATTCCTTCTTAGGGAATTGAAATGCAGTAGCATGGGTGGTTTAATGTGAGTAATGACAGCATGGAAGGTGGACTGGGAACAGATTGTATTATCAATATAACTTAAAGATGATAACAAATTCATTACTGGTGATACAAAAGCTTGTGATATATGTTTTATTAACTTTGCTGGGGAAGCGTGAATAGTTGCATGTGACTTGCTGTGACCAGAGCCTTTAAATATTCCCATGTGAAAGCAAATACAGTCCAAAGTAATTACTAATGCTCATCAGCTGTTGTCTGATCATTCCTTTCTTCTTCTAATGTGTAACACTTCAGTCTTGGGCAGTAGGGTGGCCTGATTTCCAACACTGCTGGACAGATTTCTAGAGGAGGGAAGGCTGTTCTGGATATTGTAAAGTAAATATTGTTACATTTTTACATGATTTCCAGCACTGTCTGCTTAGGCTGTGTTTATAAAGAGAGAAGTTCATAATTTCATGGTCCTGAGTGCATAACCCAGGGGATGGAGGAGTTACACTATGTACAATTAATGTTTATGATCATACAAAGCATGTTGATTGTAAAAATGATGTGCATAGGAATTCCTTTAAAAGTTTTGTGCAATAAACTATTTTTGGTAAAGGGCTCCATGTTGGTTTTACTTTTAATGAGAAATGTATTTGTTTTGGACAGTGTAATTGTTAAGCTCAGGATTCTGATATGCTGCACAGCCATTTAAGGAAAAACACCTTATTTTGAAAGACTGTGTTATTGCATACTGGTTTTTTTATGTATCTAAAATTGATCGTGCTTGAACTTACTTTTCCTCTGTTTGCTGAACATGTTGGTTAAGATCTGTAATGAGCTTATGTCCCTCGGCCCGAATTTGCCAGTATCTGAAGTTTGAGTGCACCAAATGGAAATATGCACAAATGTCCCCTTGGTTCTAATGTACCTTGCTTGTAATATGAAACAGTGTGAGGTGAGGGGATGCTGTCCCTAATGGTCTAGATCTGTGACCAGATTTGTTTCCTGAATGGGGCATTCCTTGTCATTTGCCATCTCCACCGGCTGCTGCGGCATTTTAAGATGAACGCTTAGTCTGAACCTTCCTTTTTCCAGGGGACTTTGCTTGTGCGTCTTCTCCAGGCTGCTGACAATCCCCGTGCTCGGTGTAGTTCCCGATCCTGCCCGCCGGGAAACCACCCCCAGAGCCGCGTCTGGAGCGGGAAGCGGCCACCGCACTGCGGGCTCGGAAGCTCTGCCTCCTGCTTTACCGAAGCTGCAGCCGGCGGGGGGAGCTCGGGTTTCTGAGGCCTCTTCCTCGCTGCCTTTGCACCCGCCTGGCGCCTTTCTCCCCGCCCCGCACGTTGACAACAGATCCGGGCACGGTACCGAGAGGAGAGCGTGGCCGCTGTGCCGGTAAGTGCTGAGGCTGCGGCAATCCCCCACCCCACCAGATGTGTATAAG